>JZSA01005860.1:0-12608 GCA_000956155.1 Cotesia vestalis
CACACACACACACACACATACATACATACATACATACATACATACATACATACATACAGACATAATGACAACATCGCGGGAGTAGTCAGGGAAGCTTCCTAGGACCTCAAAACGTCGAGATCTGATGAAAACTCGATTTTTCCAAAACGGGGTATTGTGAATATATATATATAATATAGATATATATTCACAATGGTAAAATACTTAAACCCAGGATTGAAAAACTGGCCCTAAAACATTTTGAAAAAAGCTGTTAGAACTTCAGTAGATTAATCATGTAAGGAATAGCTTAGTAATACATCTATACGTTTTTGCAAAAAAACAAAAGCCGAACTATTTTAAATATATTTAGTGCCAGTTTTTCAATCCGAGATAAAATTTTATCCAGGATAAAATTATTATTGCCAGTATATCTATAAACATGAAATATATAGATATAAATTGGCAACGAATAAAATTTTATCTTGGATTGAAAAACTGGCCCTTAATTACAAATTACAATAAAAAATATGATTTGATATTCTATTTATTTAGCAAACTATATTTAGATTGCTCAAGAATAAACTGCTTCACCATCATATTAATTTGCCACTATAATAATAATGAAAACAACAGTTAATAACCACAATTTTATAATACCCAAATATAGATTTATTTTTTCATTTGACATCTACGACACTAACGGTATCATTTTACCCATAGTCTTGTAAAATTTAAAAGTTAAACGGGGTGAAAAATTAACTCATCCCAGATTCGTAGTAAATATAACCAATATATGTTATATTTTTTTCATATGCTGTAATATTAATGGATATGGTGTTTTTGTTAATCAATTTTTATCTGTATCATAATTAATATATTTAATAAAGTAAAAAATTATTAAGTATTGCAGTAATGGGATAATATACAGAGGTGTAAAACTAAAAACATTATTGCGTTGAGGTTAGCAGGTTTAATAATACAGTGTCACAACACAGTGATTTTTCTTTTATTTTCAGATCAGAACCTTTAGCCTGAGGATTAAGGCTACATTACAACGGTAGACGTGTGCACATACGCGCTATATTAACAGCGAATACCACTTGAATTAATTAAAAATATCGAATAATTGGCAAATTAAATAAAATTTATGATCGAAAAATCAGCAATAATGATAGAACAAATAATAATTAGTAAAAATTTATTAATTTTAATTTATGGAACATATTAATTCTAATAAATTTATAGAACAGGGGAAAAAATAAAAATATTTTAAATATCTATAAAAAAAATCAAAATTCAAATGGAACCAAATTCGTGAACTAAGTTCGACCGAACATACACAATGTCACTTATTATGTGTAAACCAGCCCTGACGATTATTCGAGGTTAAGGCGATGAAGCAAATATATATTATATAAACAACAATAAAAATAACCGTTATTATTTGTAGCTGTCATATTTAAGAGTAAATAAATATTATTTAATGAATTTTTAATGTATCCTCATTTAAGATATAATGTGAAAATATGCGATTTTATAAGTTTTTGTGAAAATACAAATTTTGTACTCCAAATAGTTTTTGGGATAAAAATTCTTACATGAAATTTTGTTCAATTAATGTTTTTTTTTGCTTATTATTTACGCCTGGTTAAAAAAAAAAAAGTATTGAGACAAAGAAAAAAGTTTTGAAAAGTATTGGTTTTTTAGTCAATCCAATACTTTTTTCTTTGTCTCAATACTTTTTTTTTTATTCAGGGTAAAAATAAAATTATTACTTAGTTGTAGAACGTCTCTTTTAAATATCAGTTATCGTCATCAATAACAACTCATAGAGAAGTACATTTTCATCATGATATTTTGGAGTTGATGTATTTTATTTAGAATAAATATTGGTGATTTGCCATTATGGATATTATTGATATTGATTCTAATGCTGTGAATGTAAAATGTTACATTTAATAATTTTAATTTATTGCACAATTTTTTTTTCTAAATACTTATCAGTTGAAGTTATAGTGAAAGTATTCATCGCATGTTGTTTTAATAGTTTTCAAGTAAATGACACTTTAGTTTTCAAGTAAATAAATAAAAAAAAAAAAAAAATTTAATAATATATATGCAATGTTTTAAAAGTTTTTGTGTACTTTGTACAAAATGTTGAATATACGTTATAACATAAACAGAAATTTTATTTTTTTTAATATTATTTAGTCTTGAGCAAGTAATTAATTTAATACTTGACTACTTACACCAAATCAATTTAAAATTTGCTTTTATGATTTTTTCAGTGAAAACAGCAACAATGAATTGATAATTACAAAATGATAGATTATTAATTAAGGAATTATAAATTAAAACTGGTCAACATTGAAAAAATGTTGTTTAAACAAAAAATGGAAGTAAAAAAATTGTCTGGAAATCAGTTGGATTTTAAAACATATAATAGTCCAGATGCACTTTGCAGTAAGTTTACATATCACTTATTAAGATCTCGAATTGATTATTGACAAACTTATTTATAATTTTCAGATAATCTTCCAAATATAATCGTTTTATGGACATATTTTGGGTATATCACCCAATACATCAAGAGATATCGAGAACATTTTACACAGACCATAAATTTCTTGGTATTTTTATATTTTCTAAAGAATTTAACCAAGCTCTTGAGATGGTTTTATATCCACATGTTAACTAATTTACGTTTTGATTCTAATTCTACTTTTAAAAGAAGAATAATTTCAAAACTTATCTTTCAATACAATTTGCGTAAATGTCTGTATTTTAATTTATACCAGCAATTCGAAATAAGAATATTCTTATTATTTTGTTTTATTTTTTAGGACTTTATTATGTGACCAAATAATGGTATGAAGAAGGATTAAAAAATTTGAATATCAACTTGAGCATTAATCAAAATTACCTAAGTATTTAGGAATTATAATTTCGAAAAATGAATTCTCACTGTTGATTCGTGAACAGCCAGCACTTTAATGGCTTTCTTAATTATTCAAATCTTTAAGGTAACAATAATTAATGTTATTCATTAATCATGGAAATTTTTAACTTAAAGTTAAAAGTTTATTTTATTTATATCATTTATATGTCACAATATATAGTTTATTTTGAATTGGTTTTCATCAATATGTTGGTAAAGTAGTTTTCTAGACAGTTTATCGAGGGTAATACTATTTTTATTAATTTATTCGATATTATTAAATGAAAAAAGTTTTTGAAAAATATAATAATAAATTATTCGGACATTGATATTATAACAATTTTGCGTGAATATTCTTTTTAATTATTATTTTAAAAAATAAACATTTTATGATAAGAGCGATTTCTTATTTGCAACTTAGAAAGCAATAATAATAATTTTAATAATAATAATAATAATTAAAAACAATTGAATGATTGTCTTAACAGTTTTTATTACGAGAATATCTTAAATTGTTATTGATATTCATTGTATTATTGAATTGTTATATTGTCATTGATATATTGAAATAATCTACTTATCATTAAATTAATTATTTTTATAAGTGATTTTAATTTATAAGATTCTATTTGTTGGGTGTATGAAACATTTATTTTGTTTAAAATTTTTTAATTGGTTTAACTAATAATAATAAAGAGAACGAAAATAATTTAGGTACATTAAATAAATATCATTTTTCGATTTAATTAAAATGTTTTGCATCGTTATAAAATTTATTAATTTTTCTATTATAGTGCAATGGCTCCAGCAGCTCGTGTCTCTGTTGAAGATGCTGTCGCTGTTATTGAAGAATATATAGAAAATTTTAGGGAAGGAAAATATCCTAAATGGTCATCAGATGTTTGGGAAAAAATTAGCAATGCATTAAATAATAAATGGTCAGCTACAAATATTTATACTAATGTCACACAAAACCGAAGGAATATTATGAGCATCGCATGTACTAATGTCGGTATTAAATTTATCCCATTTATGTCAAAAAAAAAAATAGAAATTTATGATACATCAGATAATTCAACAAATGAAAATAATTCAGATGACGCAGATGAAACATATGAGCTAGAGCATGAAGCAAAGAATTTAGACAAATTCGAAGTAAAATTAACGTGTAATGAATGGAAAACAATACAGTCTTCAGATGTGAAATATAATGATGGTCGTAATTATTCTATTTTACGCCGAGGTGTTTGGACTGATATACTGGCTTTAGCTATATTTCGAGATACGGAGCTGCCGTGTGCATTTCAATTTAAAAATATGAAAATTTATAATAGACCTGAGAGCTTACATTATTTACGAGTAAAAGGTTACTGTAAAAGTGAAAGTTGTAAAAATTTAATATTTTGTTATTTACATGAAAAACCTCTTGATGAAACTAACGTCATTCTTACCATAAGAACACGAGAAACTTTTTATAATCAACACGAAGAAGTAAAGCGTCAGCTCAGGGGTGAGAAACGACAACGAGTTGGGAAAGAAGTTTATTATGAAGGTGCTGCAAATTGGTTAAAACGGGAAGCTCTCGAGAACATAAAGTCTAGAGGTCGAATACCACCTCATGTTCCGAGTAAAGAAGTAATAACACAAGCTAAAAAGGAGTATGTTGATGCTAAACTTGATATTAAACCATTAGATGGAAAAGATTTAATAAAGGCGATTGAAAATATGAATCATGTTATGCCGTATCAAGGTTCTATCCATGAAGTTAAGCGAAAAAAATTATTTATTTCCTTCAGTACTTCAGCACAAATTCTTGCATACAAAAAGTATTGTAAAATGACAAAAAGTATTTCATCCGTCTCTATTGATGGTACTGGAAGTATTGCTAAGCCATTAGTTCATGAAGATGGAAGTTCATCTGGACATATCTTTTTATACTCAATGACAATTAATTTTAAAAATGAAACTTTATCAGTTTATGACATGTTCACTGAAAGTCAAGATACTGATGTGATATGGTGGTGGCTAAAACAATGGTTAAAGCTTGCACCTATACCTAAGCAAGCTGTTTGTGATTGTTCTCGAGCAGTAATGAATGGGATTTCACTAGCATTTAATAATCAAACTGTTAAAACATATGTTGAAACTTGCTTCTTGTATGCCATCGGTGACGAAGAGTATAGTCGTCGAGAACCAATCCACACATATCTCAGATTAGATGTACCTCATTTTATGAATTCTATTCGAATCTGGACGTGTTTTAAATTCATGCGCATGGCATCTGTGCGACAGTTTTATATGTATTGCATTGCATTACTTATTGATTGTCAAACAATTGATAAATTTGAGAAAATTTTCCAGTTGATGTGTATCGTTGGACTAAATGAATTTCAAGATTCAGTTATACAAAAGACAAATTATTCTGTTTTGGAGGCTCGAAAAAATCTTGAGGAATTAATTAAAAATCGCAATTTGGATGCTAATTTAGAAGACAGTATTAATGTAGAAACAAAAAGTGAAGTAGACGTCAAAAAAATTGAAAATGATGAAGAAACTCCTGATGATGAAAACAATTGTAAAAGTGAAAACGAAACTAAAAAATGTAGCCGAATCAAAAATTTTATTAATAATTTACGGGATGATGCTTTATTTGCTAACTTTATTGGAGTAGAATTGAATCCTTTTTATTTTCCAGATTTTATTGATCAATTTATAAAATTAAAAGCCTACGAATTCCCGTTATGGACAGCTGTAGCTATTCCTTATATAGCTGAGCATGCACTGACAACCTTCGTTGAAGGACATTTTAATATCGTTAAACATCGTGTCTTGAAAAATCATTTATTGCCATTAAGATTAGATAAACTTCTCAAACTCATTCTTAATTATTACCTGGGTAATGCTGCTGTTTTGACGTCACATTTGAAAGCTTTTAATCAAAATGATGGTCCATTTCCGAGTCCACCATCTAAAGGAAATAAATTTACAGTCAATCTACCATCTCAAGATATTAATACAGGACAATCAATTAAAAAACAATGCGATTTTATTCAAGCTGACTCAAAAAATACGGATGACAATAAGGAAAATATTAATGTTAGGAACTTGGAAGAAAATAATAATAACAACAAAATTCCTACTAAAAAAGATGAGCTAAAAAATTTCGTAATTATAAATGACGATTCACGAAAAAAAGCAAATAAAGCAGGTGATAATACGAAATTTGAAAACTCAACAATAATGAAAGTGCAAGATAATAATCTCAGTGATCAGAAACAAAAACTAGAGTTAAGAAAACCAAAGGGCAAATATTTTAAAATAAATCCTCAAATCGAACAGCAAAATAGTGTAACCGGTAATGTCCAAAACTTAAAATTACTTTTAAACGGTAGCTCTGTTAAAATTACTATTTCTGTAAAGGGTTCACAGTACTTCGCTATCAATACTTGTGGTTTCGACTCAATTATTCAAATTTTATCCTCTAGTGCTATGGATGATCCCAAATATATGAATTTTATTCAACAATCAACAAATAAAGTATTACAATTTGTAAAAGATTTTACTCAAAAACCGCTGACTTCTACAACATATCAAAACAGAATAATACTTCTTAAAGACCTCTTCAAAAATAAAATAGAAAATAATCTAGGATTAAACCAAATTAATTTGTATGACAGTGTGACTTGTATATACTACAAATGTTTTGCCAGTGTACCAAGTGGATATGTAACATACATCTGTCCAAATTGTCGAGTGTATGAAAAACCTAAGGTAATTTTACTAATTGATCATGAAGTTATTAGACGAAACGGCTATGGTGCATTAGAAGAAGCATCACATGATGATTGGCAACAAAAATTATGCTATAACAATTCAGAATCCTGCTCTTCTTACTGTAATGCAAAATTAAATATTTATAATACTCAAATTTTTATTGACCTAGATGTTCGAGCCGATGTTAATTCAGCTAATCCTATTCCTGGAAAATTGAGTGATTTTCCAATAAATATTAATTTGGGTAGTAATCAGTATCGACTATCAGGAGTTATCGCTTCGGAGCCCGGTCATTTTATACCATACTGTCGACGTATCAATAACCGCTGGGATAAGTGTAATGATCTGAATACCAAAGTGATTTCTGTACGCTCTCATACTGTAGTACTACCGCTAGGTATTATATATACCAAAGTTTTTTCAAAACATGAAGATTATGATGAGAAATCAAACAATAAACAAGTAATTTCACAGAACAAGGTCTCAAAGTTACCCGAAACGATTTCTCTGGATGATTCTGATATTACATCAAGAGACAATTGGCGTAATAAAGAAGTAGATGATCAAGTTTATATTGACGCTTCATTTGACTTCATTGAAGATAGCTGCTTCACTGAAAATGAAACTTCGGGTAACATTGAAAGTGATATCTCTTTGAATTGTCAGTTCATTGAATTACTTAAACCTGGTAATGCTACTCCTGAAATTACTGTAAATGAAACTATCATTCAATTGAATGATACGCATAATTTTGATTGCATCGTACATATTATAGCTTGTGCTGCATTAGACAATTCTTCGTACTTGGATTTTGTTCGTAACTCGAGCAATCAAACGTTGCAATTTGTGAATGATTTTATTAGTTCGAAATTGTGTCAAGAAATTTACATCAAAAGAGCTTTGTTATTAAAATCACTATATTCTTTAAAAATTTGCACAAAAACATGCAATAATGTTTTTACTTACGTAATAGATTTATGCGAAAGTATTTCATGTACATGGACAACTTGTTTAAAGAATCAGGCTAGCATTTTCAATGCATATACATGCGATTTTTGTGGATATTCATCTTATTTCTCACCGTTATTGAAAGTCGATGCTAAAATAATTACTAAAAATGGTATTAAAGCACTTAGTGAGGCGATCGTTTATTATAAATTTTTGAAAAAAGTAAAATGTCGTCATCGAAATTGCTCCAAATTTTGTAATATAACTGCTTATCCTAACAATCATTTATTTATCGATTTAAATATTGATGAATGTAATGAAAATTTTAAATGCGACCTTCAAGACTTTCCAACAGTGCTGCATTTAGAAAAAGAAGTTAATAAATATCGGTAAACTAAATTATAATTTATTAATTTTACATTAAATTCTTTTTTATAGATTTTAATGATTTTATTTCAGATATTATATTTTGATATTGTATTATATTTAGATACGTAGATATTCATATATATTTATAGATATAAGTATAGATATTTAGATATGATATTATATATTTTATTGTTTCAGACTAACAGGAGTTATAGCACGAGATATAGATCATGAGGTCGCATATTGTTTTCGAGCAGATAAAACTTGG
Source organism: Cotesia vestalis (assembly GCA_000956155.1). Taxonomy (NCBI): domain Eukaryota; kingdom Metazoa; phylum Arthropoda; class Insecta; order Hymenoptera; family Braconidae; genus Cotesia; species Cotesia vestalis. The sequence continues at coordinate 8,280 of JZSA01005860.1, forward strand.
GAGTTGTATGATGGCTGCTCAAGTAGAATGAAAATTTCGGGCTCTAAAGTAATTAAACCTTCTGGAGTAATATTTATTCAAGAGGTATAAAACAAAGTAACGTGCAAAGAATAATTCTTATTTAATTGGATCAGATTTTATATTTGTTGTTTCTACTAAATATATGTTGTTGTTTTAAGTGGAATGAAATAAAATTAAGTAATAAATGATTTTTAAAAAACTTAACTGCTTGTAAAAAACAATATTTATTAAGAATACAAATTGTTTAGATTTCAATTGCTGATTTTATTTTTAAAGCATCTTAATTTGAGTAAAGAAAAAAAATAGTTTAATCTCATTTACAATTTTAAATGGTTAACAAAATTTTATTTATAATATGTAGTTGTATGTGGGGTATTCCATGCCAAATAATCGACCACTTTGGAACTCGACCCCTTTGATTTAGCTGAAACTTTATCATTCTCTTCTACCCTTTGAAAAACAATTTTGAAAATTTTTTGTCCAACCCAAAAAAGGTATGAATTTTTCAAAAAAATGGGTTTTTTATTTTCAAATAGCCATAACTTTTTTTTATATTGACCTTTGGGTACGTTTTTTCTTTACATGTTGGTTTTTGAATGTACTTTTTGAAAAAATACACAAAAAAAATTAAATATGATAAATTCGACAAAATATCCGGATTTTTCAAGTAAAATCGTTATTTTTTCATAGTACATCATTTTTTTTTTTTTATTTTTATTCCTCAAAAAAAATTTCAATTAATTTGACAACCATTACCGCGCAGCCCAGAAAGGGCCGAATTTTTTACATATTTTTTTTAATTGAAAAGAAAAAATTTTTTTTATTTCAGAAAATTTGACAATTTTTTTTCAATTAGAAAAAAATAAAAAAAGTTCGGCCCTTTTGGGGCTGCGTGGTAATAGTTCTCAAATTGATTAAAGTTTTTTTTGAAAAATGAAAAAAAAAAAAAATTAGGAATACGTTGACCCTGAAGGCTATCCCTGCAACTTCCCGCCAATTCTATACCTAAACGCTTGAAATTGCACTTGTGACGTTTTAGAGCTCTCCGAGCTCAAAAAAATAGCTTTTGTATGTTTTTGAGCTCTTCGAGCTCAAAAGTTTGATAGAAGTTTGATAACACACTATTAATTATAAAAATCTTTTTCAAATTCATTTTTTGCTGCTTTTCTACAATCAGTGTTCTTATCTATATACGGTTTTAGCCATGGTGACTCTTTAAATCTTAAAATTCTATGTATTTTCATTAATTTTAATCCTAATTCTAAACATTGTTTTAAATTTCTATAATGTATTACATAATTTTTCTTATCATATAAAGTAGTTGCTAATTTTGTTTGCTTTTGTTCTGGAGGTAAAAAGTGTTCTGGACATAATGGTAAATCTTTATGTAAATCATACAATTCTTTCGGATATTTCAGATCAACTTCGAATATATAACCAAACCCGTTGGTATTGCTTAAAAATTTATCAATTTCCTGTTCTATATCGAAATTTAACTCAACCCATTCAAATGAGCCCGTTGGTAGAGGCATACTCATCGATGCACCATACAAATTATTAACATCGAAATACATTAAATACGATTCTGGTTTATTTTTATCAAACTTATCACCCATATATCTATTATTCGCTAATGCATACCTATTCGTACACTGAGAAACTGTTACGTCCAAGCGACAATAACATAATTAATTGATCGGTTCCTTAAATTTGAGACTAATCACTGAAGATTATATGTCTCGGGAGGCGGGAACCGCGCCTTTTTGGGTAACTACACGCGGGGTTGACACTACGTTAACAGGAATACCGTGAGATTATTCTAATATTTGGGGATTCCAAATTGGAATTTCCATAAGATAGGTCAGGGCACAAGCGAAAGAAACAAGCGAGGGTTTTTAAATAAGTAAGACGAAGAAAGAAAATAACATATACCTGGCTTGGATTTGTGTCTCGTTGTTGGTGAACCTTCGTCTAAGTACCTGGCGCCGTAAGGTCTATGATCAATGACCAACGTGATTGATGATAAGTACGTATTTTAATAATTAATCAATGTTGAATTAGGTAGTATAGGGTTTCTAACGACTCGCGATTAATTGTGAACTACTAGGTAAACTGATGAGTAATTTTATTTATTCAAAAAATTTTATATTTTAGTTAACACCATTAATTAGTTGACTGGAGGGCAATTGGTCACTAGGTTAAAGTGTTATGAAAAACTACCGACCGTATTATCGGGAGGAATGGTAACGACAGTGATTCGGATTTGGTTTTATAGGTCCGTAAGTTTCTTTATCCGAATTTTTGATAAACTAAGTCTTAGTGCCCGTGTGAATTGCCCGTACGAGAGAGAGATAATTGTTATCAAACGTTATTAATTTAATTGAATTTTCATATAAGTTAGAAATAAGATTATGTGACACGATTTATCTTCTCGTAGTACTCATATCAATATTCTTATCTTTTTGAACGCCGGTTGCAGCTTTTGTATAGTCGTTCGTGTATTTTGGTAATCTGTCACTATTATATTCTTTTTGTTATACACGCTATTACGAATAAGTTTTTGTTTTGAAACTATAAGATTTGTGTTAAACTTTTATTTCCTTGCCGTCTAATGGATTGTTTGTCTATGTAACATAACACGGATTACCTAAGTATTTTTTTTTGTATTCTGAGTGTTTATTTCGGTAAACGATCTTTCGGCTCGATGGTCGATGTGTAATTAGTTGTATATCCCTTTTTCTCTTGTACTGATAACCGAAGCAGCTGTTCTAAGTTTTATTTCTACCTGTGTGGTTAGATACTTTCCACTTTCAAAATACCTTTAGTTTGAAATATTTATTTTTATCAATGTTAACTAGATTGGATCTTAAACAAACAAAACAACTGGCTTATCGGCCGTATACTGTGGGAAAAGAAAAATAATTATTATTTTTCTCTTAACAATAATTGTTAAAGTAATTTAGTTATATTTTTCTTCTATTTATTTATTAAAACCGATGGCTTGTTTATTGAATTTTAGGCACTCGGTAAAATTCAATTTAAATAAATATGAAATTTTTAATGGTCGAGAACCGTTTCGCGGGTTGCCAAAAATTCGCGGTGAGTGCTGAGTACCGATCTAGTTTTAATTATTTATTTAATAAAGCCAATGGCTTATCTATTGAATTTAGGCACTCGATTAAATTCAATTTAACAAATGTACAAATTTTAATGATCACGAACCGTTCCGCGGGTGGCCAAAAATTCGCGATGAGTGCTGATCTAGTTTCTGCGGTTGCGGTTTTTATACTCGCAAATCCGCCATTAGACAACGATATTTGGTCACGTAGTTAGACAAAAGCGCTTCCTTATAAGGTAATGTTTCGCGAATATGCCCATATAAGGTAATTTTTCGAGAACCGTCGATGGTTATGACTCATTCGTCCATTAAAAGTTCGGATTTTGTGCGAACCCCGCACCCCGAGTCTCCCTTTTGCTACCAATTTCTTATCGTGGGGTAGGTGAAGGAGCATGCGTGGGGAGAAAATCTTAGTAACCAACAGCGGCCATGTTTGAACCGCGCGGGTACCGAGCTCTCTTCACTCGGGCAATACACGTGTATAGGGGCCTCACAGGTAAAAAGGATTAGGCAGCCGATCTTTTGGATTGGCTTAGAACTAACACGTGTTCTTAGGCCCTCCCTAATAGCTGTCGCGTCTATGATAAAAATACGCCTTCCTTACGGGCCTCGCGGGGCGAGAGGATAGAGCGGAAGGTTTCGTTAAAATTTTGTACATCGAAATTATTATTTCGCTGATTTAGTTAAATTTTCTAATTAAAAAAAATTTTCAATTAGTGTAACATTGAGACCGTAACAGCACCACCCATGCGAGTAAGGGCTATGATCTATTACCAATAATCAATATTATGCTTTTGCATTTTCTTTACTGCCTGTCCCGATACCCATCGTTGGACCTTGGTCTTGAGCACTGAAACAAGCTTATAATATGATTAAACACATTATGGTAAAGATCTACGGCGATAAATACATAAATAATGAAATAATAAAACTATAAATAGTTCAATATAATTTTCTGAAACCAAAAGTCAAATTAATACTTAAGAACTAATAATAATAATACATAAATTCTCAAATATAGACAATAGTAAAGAAAACATAATAAATAAATTAGTCAAAATAATACAAGATAGTCAAACTCTAGAGACACACCGAGTGTGGATCTGTTGCCAACACTAGGCGCAGAGAGGGACGCACACAAGAATAAAATTCGTGTGACAAAAGTAAAGTAAGAAATGTCTCAGATCACA
>JZSA01005863.1:0-11224 GCA_000956155.1 Cotesia vestalis
TTTTTTTTTTTTTTTTTTTTTTTTTTAGACCTTATTGACGATGGGACGGCGTCAATTGAACCTCTGGTTTCAGAGGACCGGTGCCCTTCCTTTATTACAACAATGGGTTCGGAAGTTCCGCCACTTCTACTATACGGACCCTAGTATGCGTGGCCGATGTTGAGAAGTTCTTACGAATTTCCGAGAAGATTTTTCTTTCCTTTTTGTTTTTGAACAACGGTGTGAAAAATCAATAAAATGATGAAATTTAAATCGCCAGGTATTTGTATATATTTTTTTCTTTTCGGTTCCCTCCCCCCTTTTTTTTTATTATTTTTTTTTTATTTAAATAATGATAATTCTTCAAGACACAGGAACTTGAGTAAGTATAACGAATAATTAATTATTACGTTAAAGTTGGAAATGAACTTCATTTAAATCTGGAATCTATTTCTATTTTGGCTACCGACTGGTCCTTTTAATCTTGCTATTGGTTGTTAAGGTGGTTAGATAAGTAAAGTTGTGAGGAGAAAAAAAAAAGAAACAAATGCATCACGGGTTGGTAATGTTATCTTCATCTCCGCCTTATCTATTACATTTTTCGGGTCTCGGGATTTTCCGATGGGTGGAGTGAAGAGATTTATAAATCTTGCGTGATGGATACATCCCACCTGTTTCATTTTCTCAGTTGTCCAGGGTGCTTGTGTTGTGAGTCCTTTGTGTTCCCCTTTTTTTTTGACAATTTTTCCTTGGTGTAATTCTTTCGGTAGGTATATTTTACATATGTATATATAAAAATCGTGCTCTCTTTTCCTCCCTCTCCTTTTTTTTACAAGAAGAAAAAAATTCTTCTCCTTAGAAATGAACTTCTTTTGTGAAGAATGGAAAAGGGGTAAAGTATCTGGTGCAATTGTTCCGATAACCCCCCAACAGGTTGACCATCCAGAACCTTTTGTGACGTCGGCACCGGGGCCTTCGTGGGTGTCGTCTTCACCTTCGTTGGAGGTGTCATCTTCCGGATCCTTAACGTATCCCTTGGAGATGATTTCAATAAATTCGCATATAATTACTAAGTTGCCGAGTTGTTTCAGTGAGGCAATTATGGAGTCGACTGTTCCTCTGGCAGGCCCGCTGATAACGGAGGTGGAGGAGTTACTCCTGGCTGATTTTACCCAGGAACCCAATCTGCCGTCAACAGAAGTCCAGATGCCGGGAGTAGTTACAAGTCCAGGTAAAAAGAGAAGAAATTTTTTTTTTTTTTTTTTTTTTTTTATTTTTTTTTTTTTTTTTTTTTTTTTTTTATAATCCTTTTCTCCCTCCTTTTTATAGGGTGTAATACTGATGGACCAGTTATGGAAGCGGTGTCTCTGGAAGAACCACCTCTCGTGGATTTGTCCATATATCTAGGGGGTGCATTGATGAAAGAGATCGACACAGGAGGACGGGGTGTGTCGCTACCACCACGAAAGCGAAAGTCTCGGTTCCCTGACCGTTCGGGATTGCGATTTTTATTGGAAGCCTTACAAAGATTGGTTCATAGGAACATTGTTTTTCACCGACCCTCCACTTTCGTCAAGGGGACCGAACGAGTGGGTCCAGGATTCTGGGACCCACTTATGGAAGCTATTCCCGAATACGGGGGACAGGTGAAGCGGTATTTCTTCACGTTCCCATTAGAAGCGGTCGAAAATCTAGATCCTACTAAGGACTCCTTACTACGGGTAGGAAAACCCATTTTTCTTGTGTTTTTTTTTTTTTTTGTGTTATTAATTTTTCTTTTTTCTTGTTTCCAGATGGTATTACATATGGAATCTCGCGACTTACTTCTGTGGTTAAGGTATACCAGGGCTGGACCGCACATTCGACAGTGGGTACGCAGACTGTGCCGAGTGTACAAAGGGAATCTTCGTGTTGCTAGTACTCTGTAGTCTTGATGTTATGAGCAAGTTGTTTGAAAATCTTTTTTTTTGAAATAAATTGAAAATTGTTAAGTTGTGTCCCTTCTTTTGTAACAAAAATCTTTCCTTTCCTTTTTTTTTATGAATTTTATTTGTATATATATAACAAAATTTTTTTTTTTTATACTAATAGTGATAATAGTAGTACCTCGTCGATTCACATGGAAGTCTGGTAATTATATAAAAAAAAATATATATATATTCTTTACTTAACTCAGGGTTGAGAGCGCTTATCAATGTTCTACCCTGGTACTTTACTTAGAGCGTTTGTCGACGTTCTGACATTCTATTGGCAACCCACCTATAGGCGGGGAAAAAGGAAATAATAATAATGATAAAAATTTAAATTATAATTTTATAACTTGGTAGTGAGAAAAGAAAGAGAAGAAAAAAAAAATGAATTATCTTGAATCATAAGAAATAATTCGCGGAGAATTTAGTGGTGAGAACCACCTAGAGTCTCTTGACTCCCTAATGGGATCAAAGTCTGAACTTAAATTATTTTAATGAGTTTATTTAATTGATTGCGCTTTAATTTTCTGGAGACGTAACATTGTTATTATTTTCCCTTTTCCTTGTGATTGTATAAGTATTTGTAAGGTAAACGTCACCACAATGATTATTGTTTCTAACTATTTTGGTGTCGTATTCTACACAGTTTTCGTATTTCAAAGGAATACAACTGATTATTCTTAATAAAATAAACAAAAAAAATTAGGAAAACGGTTGACCCTGAAGGCCATCCCTGCAACTTCCCGCCAATTCTATACCTAAACGCTTGAAATTGCACTTATGACGTTTTAGAGCTCTTCGAGCTCTTAAATACAATTTGTGTATTATTTTGAGCTCTCCGAGCTCAAAAAAATAGCTTCTGTATGCTTTTGAGCTCTTCGAGCTCAAAAGTTTGATAAAACACTATTTTTTTAATTTTCAAATCGCAATAACTTTTGAATGAATGAACCGATTTTCACGCGGTTGGCGGCATTCGACGCAGTTTTTTAAGCTTCATAAAAAAATTTTTGAGTTTATATCGACAGAGAGGAAAAATTCGGAGTAATTCCGAAAAAACGCTTTTTTCGGATTTCTTTCGTCAACGATAACTCACGAACGAATTAACCGATTTTGACCGGATTGGCGGCGATCGACGTGGTTTTTTGATGTTAAGAGCTGATTAGTTTTTGAAATTGATCGGTAATGCCGTTTAAAAGTTATTCGTAAAAAACCACTTTGAAAAAAAATTTTTTTTGTAGTTTTTTTACGATTTCTCAAAATCTATCGGTCCGAATCGGTTCAAATTTTTAGGAAATCTAAGTTTGGGCAAGCCCTTTCGAATGGCACCAACCGCGATCAAATCGGTCAAGCCGTTCAAAAGTTATAAGAGGGTCACATACATCCACACACACACACACACACACACACACATACATACATACAGACATACAGACACCACCGCGGGGGTAGTCAGGGAAGCTTCCTATGACTTTAAAACGTCGAGATCTGATGAAAACTCGATTTTTGCAAAATGGGATGAAAACAATAACTTCCCGATTTTTGAAAATCTGAGATTTTTAGCGGGAAGTTAAAAAATCTTGGTTAACAACATAATTGCAAGCAATATATATATATATATATATATATATATATATATATATGTATGTGTTCTTTACATTTCCGTGACTAATTTTTATTTTTTCTATACATTTCAGTGACTTTTCATCATTTCAGTGACTCACTGAAATGTTTTTCAATCTTTTTTTACATTTCAGTGACGTCACTGAAATGTTATCAGAAAAATCGCATGACTTATACATTTCTGTGAATCACGAAAATGTATTAAATCAGCCATATAATATTGTCTTCGTAATAAGTAGAAATTAATTTTCTATTGATAATCTATAATTAAGAAAACGCTTTGCCATTCCAATCAATGGAATTTCATTGAACCTAATTTCAAGTCGTTAGTATTTTCAGCCAACCGTAACTACCTAACATGATGTATCAAAAATGTTTAACACTTTAGTGGCTTTTCTGCAATGGTCCACCATTCAAACGATTAAAATATTCAAGTGCATCACGGAAATGCAAATATATTCGTAATTCCTTTTACGTTACTTGATATACTGGCAATTGTGTAATATAAAGAGACCACGCGAAATTATTGTGATCTCAATCGCGTAAAGTCTGAAATTAGAAAAAAGTTTAAATCAACTAAATCGTTCATCGAGGAAATCCAATAGATCAGAAGCATTCAACTTTCCATTAAAAACGAATACATTTCTTGAAAAGAATTTAGCATCCTGGACAAAAAATTTTTTTAATTTTATGAAAATTGATATAATTTTATAAAATTTCACTAATGAAATTTTCTTCAATTCCATATTGAAAATGACATCGAAATTTTATAAGATCTCATGAAATTTAATAAGACTTCACGCAGTTTCATGAAATTTTTAAAATTATCTAAAATTTTATACTAAAACTGTCATGAGATCTTGATAACGATTTTGTGAAATTTTTCACGCAATTTTATAAAATTTCACAAAAAAACTGATTGTCCCCAAAGTATGCTTTTTTCATTTGACATAGTTTGGAGACTGTCCTCATAGGATACGATAATAAGATTATACGTATATTTTCGTAAGTCACTAAAATGTATGAATGTATATAATCTAAGCATGCATTTCTGTGAATCTTTAGAATGTATGTATGTAAATACACATACAGTTTTCGGTCTCTTCCTACTTTTCGAATCGTTTGACGCATGATTTGGGAAGTTTGTCGGCAGAAAATGTGAAAAATTCATAGCATAACTAGGGGTCAATAAATGAATTTAAAAATTTTACGTGCTCAATGTGTTTTCTTGGTTAGAAGAAACGATTTTAAAAGAATTAAAAAAAAATTTCCAAGTAAAGAAAAAATTAGTTCTATTCTGTTTAAATGGAAAATAGAATAAGAGATTTAGGTGAATCTTAATATTAATGTTAAGTGCTCGTTTTAGTTTTAAAATTTTTGTTTCGTAATAAAAGAGTATTTAAATGTATTTAAAAAACTTGAGTATTAAGATAATTAAATATTTTAAAATCTTTTCGAGTTTCCACAAAAAATAGAATTCAGCTATTATTCAGCGATCGAAAATTATTTAATATCTTCGAAAAAAATTAGGAAAACGGTTGATCATAACGGCCATCCCTACAATTCCCGCTAATGCCATACTTAAGCCCTCAAAATTGTACTCATAATGTTTTTGAGCTTGAAGAGCTCAAAAATATAATTTTTGTGTAATTTTGAGCTCTCTGAACTCAAATTCTGATAGAAAATTAATAAAACATTATTTTTTTCAATTTTCGAGCCACTTTTAATTTGTAGAGCTGATTAAGTTTTGGAATTGATCGGTAAGGCCGTTTAAAAGTTAATCCAAAGGAACTACATTTAAAAAATTATATACTTCTCGCTAAGAAAATCGAAGATTTTCAAAAATCGAGAAATTATTGTTAACTTCCCCCTGAGAAAATTGAAAATTTTCAAAAGTTGGGAAGTTATTGGTTTTACTCCGTTTTTCGAAAATCGAGTTTCCAACGGATGTTGACATTTTGAGATCCTAGGGAACATCCCCGAATGTTTCCGCGATGATATCCGTATGTCTGTATGTATGTATGTATGTATGTATGTATGTATGTATGTATGTATGTATGTATGTATGTATGTATGTATGTATGTATGTATGTATGTATGTATGTATGTATGTATGTATGTATGTATGTATGTATGTATGTATGTATGTATGTATGTATGTATGTATGTATGTATGTATGTATGTATGTATGTATGTATGTATGTATGTATGTATGTATGTATGTATGTATGTATGTATGTATGTATGTATGTATGTATGTATGTATGTATGTATGTATGTATGTATGTATGTATGTATGTATGTATGTATGTATGTATGTATGTATGTATGTATGTATGTATGTATGTATGTATGTATGTATGTATGTATGTATGTATGTATGTATGTATGTATGTATGTATGTATGTATGTATGTATGTATGTATGTATGTATGTATGTATGTATGTATGTATGTATGTATGTATGTATGTATGTATGTATGTATGTATGTATGTATGTATGTATGTATGTATGTATGTATGTATGTATGTATGTATGTATGTATGTATGTATGTATGTATGTATGTATGTATGTATGTATGTATGTATGTATGTATGTATGTATGTATGTATGTATGTATGTATGTATGTATGTATGTATGTATGTATGTATGTATGTATGTATGTATGTATGTATGTATGTATGTAAATTAAATGATTTGAAATCTTCTTAATTCATAAGAAAACAGAAGATTCGAAGCATGTAAAAGAAGTACATGCTAAAAAATGGGGAGCATTTAAATCATTCTGAAAAATTGAAAAAGATTAACAATTTTTTATTTCTAATTTATCTGAAATTTTTTTTAATCAGGGGTTCTAAGATAGCATGTTCTGAGGAATATCTTTAAAGTCTGCATATTTCATTTGGCATAATTTAAAGACTGTCCTCATAGGATACTATTATGAAATTATATCTATATTTTCTTAAATCACCAAAATGTATACATTTATATAATCTATGCAGACATTTCTGTAGATCACCGGAATGTATGGATCTAAATACATATACAGTATCAGGTCTGTGCCCACTTTTTTGAATCGTTTAACGCATGGTTTGGGGTGATTGTCAGCAAAAATTGTGAAAAATTCATAGTATAACTAGAAGTCAATTGATGAATTCAAAAATTTGATGTGCTCAAATAATGTGGTTCTAACACTGCATGTTTCGAAGACTGTCCCTAAAGTATGCTTCTTTCATTTGACATAGTTTGGAGACTGTCCTCATAGGATACAATAATAAGATTATACGTATCTTTTCGTAAGTCACTAAAATGTATAAGTGCATATAACCTATGCATACATTTCTGTGAATCGTCGAAATGTGTATTGGAAAATCAGCCGGGGCCGTGGCTTCTCCTTGCGGCAGAAGCAGTTACTATTGTAAGGCAAAGATTTTCAAATCAGCTGCCTCATTTTTATATTGGATCGTGTATTTACACGTTGTATTAAAATCGAATTTTTAATAGTAATTTAATAAATATGAAAATTTTCAATTCAAGAAATTTGTGATTTTGCATAATACTGAAATCAGCAGACAACCTGTCAAATTTTATTCCATTAAAGAATTAAATTAGGACAAAAAATGTATTTTAGAACAGATTCACTTTTAGTTTTTTAAAATTTCTGTGTGTGAATTTTTTTTATTATTTTTTTTTGTAAGAATCTGTTTGTTAAAAAAATTCTAAAAATTTCCAGATATCTGTTACTTACAGCATCATGAATTTGCAAGTACTCAGCCCAGTCATGAAAATTATTTATGTAACTTATTCTTATTACTGTAGTTATAAAATTGTAACTATAGTATAATCCTTTATCTTACAAAAATATTCATTTAGTTATTTAAGTAATGTAAAACTGTCGTATTACATTGTATTTTAAAAATCCACAGTTTATAAGTACTGTTTTTTTTTTGTGATTACAAAAATATTTATGTCAATTGGTATAAAGTCATTTTTGATGATATATAATGAACATATTCTCTTGGACTGTGTAACTTTATTTCAGATTTTTTTATTCAATTGGAACAAGAAAAAATATTTTTACAAAATTTCGCAAATAATTTTTAAAACATTCTACATGTGAAATTTTTTCAATTATTTTTTTTTTTTAATTTTTTCAATAAAAGAAATTGTAAAAATTTTGAGATTTCGACTAACTTTATTGTCATGATTTGCTATTACACCCATACATGCAGCAGAAAGTTTTATTCTTATTTTCTCGTGGAGGAAACTACATAATCAAAAATTTTTGATCCAGTGTTAAAATTGATATTATTTTTAACAGTAACTAAGCTTACAAATAATAATTAATTACTTAATATTTTAAAAAAGAATTTCAACAATTTTCAACTGCAGCTTTAGCATATTATATGACATGGGCTGTTTATACTTGACCTGCATAGAGTAGTTCGCATTTGATCCGTCCGGTAGCGTGTTTGTGGATGATTTCCCAATACGTAAATACACATACCGTTTCCGGTATCTCTCAATTTCTCAAATCGTTTGACGCATGATTTGGGGAGACTATCGGCAAAGAATGCGAAAAATGTATAGCATAATTAGGGGTCAATTGATAAATTTGAAAATTTTATGTGTTCAAAAAATGTGTTTCTAACATACTATGTTTTGAAGACTGTCTCGAAAGTATGCTTATTTTTTTTTGGCATAATTTAGGAGCTGTCCTTATAGAATACTATTTCCAAATCAACTATGTCGGAGACATTTTCATAAGATATTTCGAAATAGTTACGTCTATTTCGAGTACATTTCTCTAAAACATACTCTCAGATAATTGCTTACTAGTATATCAAATAGGACGATTGCTAATGCGTGTGCATACATATATATTAGGGTGTTTTCCTCCTTAAAACTATTTTTTGACAGCTACTTTATTTTTAAAAATCTATAGCTCAGCGGTATTTTACGCTATTACATTATGCTAAAGTGCGTATTTTTCAAAATTAAACGCTCAACAAATGTGTCAATTGTGGCGTAGCTGAAATTTGCACACGCAAAATTCTGCATGACTCTGCACCTGGTTTATAAGAAAATGTTAATTTTATAAAAAATATCTCATAACTGAATTAATTAATAAGAAAAGCTTAGGATGTAAAAGGGCGTTATTACAGCCTATAAACTAAAAATCCGTTATCTATCTATTTAGAAATTATTAGAGTTTTACGAGATTGTTTTTATATTTTATTGTAATCATAAATTATATATATAATAACAAAAAACATGAACTTCGGATCATATTGTAGATTTAATTTTCAATATATCAGTACGATTTTAACATGTTTCTGTTTTATTAAATATAGTATTTTTTGTTAATTTTATAAGATATATTACGAAATTATACAAAAATCTCAAGTATTAAATCGACATTTATGTATGCAACATTTTTGTCGATTGAAAATAATCTCATAAAATTCCATAAAAATTTTAAAAAAATTATCGACGGCCATGAAATGTCAAAAATTTTCAATAAAATTTGACTACTAATATCAAGTCAAAATCAATAACGTATTTAAATTGTTTTAAATTTTATAAAATCTTATCCACCACTTTTAAATTATATAAATTTCTAGCGATTTAGATATTAGATGGTTTTATTGAATTTTGTGAAAATGTTACTTCGGTAAAATAATTTTATGGAATGTTGAAAAATTTAGAATTCTCATTCAAAATTTATGACGAGTTGTTTCATTGGGTTTCCAAAAGCGTGAATTTATTGTTATTTTTATCTTAAATAACAATAATAATGACAAAAAATTTTGTTTTTCCCACAAATTAACAGTTCTGACAAAAATTTTAGAAAATTTAATTTCCAAAAACTTTTCTTCATAATTTTTTTTTTTTTTTGTATAACTAATTAAAAAGTTCGAATAAGGATTTTACAAAAAATCTTTTGATACTAAACAAAATTTATTAAGAAATTTTATTTTTAAACAACCAAAGATTATATTTCTATGAAAAGATTATCTAAATTTTTTTTGAAAATCGAAATAAAACCTATTAGTCTCACAGAAAAGTAGTTGAAATAGGAATTCTAGAGCCTCCAATTATTTTTACTTCTGTTTCCTGATTATTGTTTTACTACCACAAAGACAGAAAGTTGAGATTTGAATTTAAACAGAAGAAAGTTTATCAATCCAGAAAAAATAGTAAATATTAATTTTACTATCAATTTTTAATTCAATTTTCTAAAAATTCTTGTGACACTCGTGGAAATAACGTTCAGCAAAAATTGTAAAAAATTTTTCATTTTATAACTTTTATTCATAATTTTTATTTTTGTGTGGTTAATATTAAGGAAATCGAAATTTAAATTAAATGAAAAAAATTCTCATGTTGGATAACTCTTGAAATCGTGCATATTGTTTTGATGTGAAATAATTAAATTTTCACATTACAATCGTTTATAAATATAATTTAGAAATATACTTTAAAGCCATCTACAGTTGAAAATTTCAAATATATGTTCCACTGTCGATATCATAGAGGATTGAATTCCTGTCAGGTTGTTTTCTTTCTAAAAGAACTCCGATAATGGATATTGCATCAGCCACTTTTACTTATATATTTTTGGATAGAAGAAGCGTTGATTTTCCAAATTATATTCACATTTACTAGTAAAAATTAATAAAACAAACATATTGATGCGAATCGATCAAAATTATAATTACAGTTAATTATTCGATTGTACAATTATACATTTGGATTTGCTTTTTACAATTGGATCGTATTACTCACCAATTTTCTAGTGATAACCTTAATTATATTTGATGTCTTAGTCTAGTAAGTATCTTACAATTTTATTAATTAAATGCTAACTTTTAGCCAGTTTGAGTTTTTTTTTTTTGTGAAAGTTATTATAAAAGAGATCAATACTTGATATTTAATTTTTTTTTAGATACAAAAGTACACTTTAGTGGAGTTGGTTAATAATTAGTACAAAATTATTCCCACGACCAACGTCAGTAGCCTTGATAATACCAACATATGTGTTGTTAAGTATGAAAATAAGGAATTCGAATGTCAAAGTGTTATATCATCGAGTAAGTTATTTTTAGTTATATGTAATTTTCAATCATTCATGCCTTTATAATCTCTAAATTATGCATTCAATATAGTGTTAAATATTGAAAGATTTTATAGTAATGACAGTGACTTATGACTTGACAGATGGAAACAATGACAGTGACTTACGAGTTCACAGATGAAAATGTATTAACTAATACTTATTCAAGCTAATTAATATAAAAAGGTTACGTTTTCATTTGTTTAATCTTTAAATGTATTTTTTATCAAAAAAAATAAATTAATTTCGGATCTCTGTGCAACACTCAACATAAATTTGTGTGTATGTTAGGTTATGTTTTGTGGCAAAAATTAATGTATTTCCATTTTATACTGTTATTCTTAAAAAGTATATTCTCAAATTTTTTATAATTTTTAACTTCCCGCTAAGAAAATTGAAAATTTTTAAAAATCGGGAAGTTATTGGTTTTACCTCGTTTTTCGAAAATCGAGTTTTCATCAGATCTCGACGTTCTGAGGTCCTAGGAAGCTTCCCTGACTATTCCCGTGATGGTGTCTGTGTGTCTGTGTGTCT
>JZSA01005864.1:0-16727 GCA_000956155.1 Cotesia vestalis
TGTGTGTGTGTGTGTGTGTGTGTGTGGATGTATGTAAACCTCTTATAACTTTTGATTGGCTTAACTGATATTCAAAAGAGCTTCACTGAACTTAGATTTCCTGTAGACTAAAACCGATTCGGACCGGTAGATTCCAAGAAATCTCAATAAAACTAAGAAAAAAATTTTTTTTAAAAGTGATTTTTTTGGAATCACTTTTAAACGACTTTATCAATCAATACCAAAAACTAATCAGCTCTTAACATTAAAAAATTACGTCGATTGCCGTCGGGCCAGTCAAAATCGGTTGATTCATTCGTGAGATATCGTTGACGAAAAAAATCAAAAAAACGGCAAAAAAGTGTATTTTTTCAAATAACTCGTAAAATTCATGTCAGATCGATTTTTGTGTAATAAATTATTTTGTTAACCTTGAAATTTCGCGTTAATCGCCGCAAGCAGCATCAGAATCAGTTGATTCGTTCGTGAGATATCATTGACGAAAAAAATTCGAAAAAATTGATTTCTTAAGAAAAAATCCAAAATTTCATATCCGATTAATTTGTGTGCACAAAATGTTCATAGGACTTAAAAAAATACAGTGATTGCTGCCAACCGAGTGAAAATCGGTTGACTCATTCAAAAGTTATGACAGTATGAAAATTAAAAAATTGTGTGTTATTAAATTTCCATCAAACTTTTGAGCTCGATGAGCTCAAAAGTATAGAACAGCTATTTCTATGAGCTCGGTGAGCTTAATAATCTATTGGAAAACTGATCTTTTTTAGCTCGAAGAGCTCAAAAACAGCAGAAACAATACATTTTTGAGCTCGACGAGCTCAAAAACATCATATATAAACGCTTGGTGTTAGAAATTAGCGGGAAGTTGCAGGGATGGCCTTTAGGTCGACCGTTTTCCAGATTTTTTTTGTTGTTTTCGTGTAATAATTCAATTTTTAATTTATATCTAACAAAAATTTTTTTTTAATTTCTCAATTGTGTTAGATGCAAGTTTTTCATGTATATAGTAAATCAATGTATCGATGAAAACTTGTTGTCAATAGAAATCTAATAATCAATTTGGACGTTCATTTTTTGGGAAATTTACTATCAATGTCATTTTTTCAACGAATTGACCGACTTTCTTTTGGTTTTCGGTATTTAACGTTTATCAGACATAATTTCGAAAAAAGTATAAAATTATTGCGTATTAGAAACATTGCACTGCTTAGATCAATAAATACGTCATTTTTAATCGGCACTCATAAATATCACGCTGTTATTAGTAAGTGTAGTTCTAAGCCTCAGAGAGAATATTTTCTTAAGCATTATTAATCAAGTATTAATTTGTTGCAAATTTTAATGTGTAAATTGATTTTAAATATAGTATGAGCAAACTCCGTGCACAATTCTTACGGTTTGTCAAGAATGAACTGGTTTTAAATTTTAACTTTTATTATCAATTTTTTCCTTTATTTTTTATTCTAATCTATTAATTTTTGTTTCAGAATGTAGAAGAGAGTTAGTTATTCTTTGTAAAAAATTAAAATCCCTGGAACTAGTTTCAAATGACTATGATATGGATTACCGAACTGAAGAACAACTAACTACTAGCCTCACTGCTGACAATAAAATCGATAAACATATTTCAGTAATCACGTCTACTCCTAATGAACCGTTGCAATTACCAAAATTAAATATTGGACTCCCAAAAGTGCAATATCCCCCGGAAATAGTAAAGGAATTATTTAATCAGCATCTGAACAAACAAAATTCTGATAAGTCAACTACTATCGATATTAATGATTCAGATTTCAATGCTAATAATTCCGAAAGTAGTGTACCTAGTGGAGCTTCAAGTATAGCCAGAATGATTGGAGATAGCTGGTTAAAAGATTCTCACGAGCTCGATGATGAACAAAAAAGATTAAGTAACAGCTATCAACATGAAAAATCTGTCGATCTGAACAACAGCTTTGATGATAATAAAATTCAACGAATACCAGATACTTGCCGTCAGCTTTCAAATTTTAAAATCGATTGCTCTCTCAGTAATCAAGTTGACACTCAATCCGAAGTCATTGGAACTATCAAAACCAGTATTGTAATTGAAAATTCTAAAGAAGACACTAATTATAGGCAGAACACAAGTCTCATTAATATCAATACCAATGCGACTTATGTTGAGGCTACTGAAGCTACGAAATCTTCATCTGAATCTGAACTTGAAGATGAATCAATATCTTTCGAAGTTGTGCCATCTGTTGACGTCAGAAATTTGAAAATTTTATGTTCAAAAAAACATAAACAACCTAAAACTACAAAAAAATATTTTTGCCCTTATTGCCAAACTATACAAACAAAATTTGCTCGCCATCTTGAGTTGAAGCATCGCGATCATCAAGATGTTCAAGAAATGATGTCTCTTAGTAAAAATACGAATGAACGAAGGAAGAGTATAGCAAGAATTCGAAACCAAGGGACATTCATGCACAATATGCACAGTGACTTGAATACAGGTCATCTGATGGTCGCTAGACGTCGTCAAAGAGGAAAACGATTCAAACATAAGACGGCAGATGATTATGTTTGTTGTGCTAATTGTAAAGGTTTCTATTCTAAAGCAACTATCCGACTTCATTATGTTAAGTGTGATGATAAGCATGAAAAAGGTGCGCGAGATATTCTTAAAAAATGTCGGCGTAAAACAGGTTACATGCACCCACGTGCAAATGAAGTACTTCGTCGTGATGTGTTTCCAGTATTAAGAGAAGGTGAACTTAAAAACATCATTGCATTTGACGAACTTTTAGTTCTCTATGGTAATGAAATGTGTGAAAAATGTATTGAAGTACGTGATCATATTATGATAAGAGCTGAGTTAAGATCGTTGGCTAAACATTTGATAGTTGCTAGAAAGATTGAGCCAAAAATTACCGATTATGCATCATTGTTGAAACCTAAGCACCTGAGAACTGCAGTAGAGGCTGTTAAGGAGGTAGCTAAATGGAATAGAAAAACAATGAGATTTGATTTCTCTTCAAATGCTACAAGATTAACTTCTTCAGTCAAGAAATGTGCGGATAAATACCAATCAGAGTGTATACAGAAAGAAAATCAAAGAGAAAAAAAAAAGTAGATGATTTTATCAAATTGTGGACGGATGAAATTTCAATTTTACTAAAAAAAACAGCTGTTAGAGGTCAACAAACACTATGCAAAAATAAAAATGATGATCTATTGTCAGCAATGAGTAATGATAAGGAAGGAAACCTAAGTATGAATCGTAGTAACAGTGACTTGGCCGGTGAAGAACAAGATAGTAATGACAAAGAGGTGAATGCTATTACACAAACGGTTCCTGCTGAAAAGTCTCAGGAAACATTTTCACAGAAGCAGCATTAAAGTGACATTGATTAGATTATTAAGGGGGTATTCTAGTCTAGAAGCATGAATTTCAGGTAATTTTTCGAAGTGCCGTACAAAAAAGCAATCAATATTTTTCGTATCCATTTTTTTATAAGTTATTTATTAACATTAAAAGAATACAGAAAGAAATAAAAAAATAAAAAAAGTTGTAAATTCAAAAAATTAGCAGCTGATGAAGTGGGGGGTCTCAAAAAATTGGCACGTGACCATACCCACGATTCCAATCCTCCTAGCAATCGGAAATAAAAAAATAAAAAAGATTATTAATCTAGAGTAATGTCGCTAAGGCATGAACTAAGGATAAGTTGAAAAAAAAATCTTTTTAACAAATGGATAAGAAAAATATTGCTTTTTTTACGGCACTTCAAAAAATTACCTGATTCAAAAAATTAGCAGCTGATGAAGTGGGGGGTCTCAAAAAATTGGCACGTGACCATACCCACGATTCCAATCCTCCTAGCAATCGGAAATAAATAAATAAAAAAGATTATTAATCTAGAGTAATGTCGCTAAGGCATGAACTAAGGATAAGTTGAAAAAAAAATCTTTTTCACCAAATGGCGACTGTCTGAAAAAAAAAAATATTTTTTGTACTATTTTTTTTGATTTACTCGAATTTTTTAAAAATAGTAAAAATTAAAATTTGAGAATGACCGTAGTTCATGCCATTGCGACATTACTCTAGATTAATAATCTTTTTTATTTTGTTATTTCCGATTCCTAGGAAGGTTGGAATCGTGGGTATGGTCACGTGTTAATTTAATGTTAATAAATAACTTATAAAACAAATGGATAAGAAAAATATTGCTTTTTTTACGGCACTTCAAAAAATTACCTGAAATTCATGCTTCTAGACTAGAGTACTGCCTTAAAGTAAATTTTTAAAGCATTAAGCTAGAAAAGTTTAGAAAATCTCTAAGTTAACGACTTACTTTGAACATTTATTGATAAAAAAAGACTAAAAGATAAAATCTGACACTACAATACCTGGACCATGACAAAGTGGTTACTCAATGAAAAAATTTTATGTGTATTAGTAAAAAATTCATTGAATATTGATTCTAATAATCGATAACATGTCCTAGCATAACTGAGTTATATTTATGCGTTCGAAATTTTTGTTTAATTTCTAGATTTTTAGTTTATTTATCTTACATTCTAAATGTCAATAATCGAACTATGGTAAGCCAAAGTAGTGATAAAAATAAGAATTTAAAATTAGAATTTTGTTAAAAACTGAATTTATTCAAGTTAAGTTCCTGATTATTTAATAACACCAGTATCTCATAGTAGACGAGAATTTTAGAGAGCTCATTCTCTTTTTCCAATAATGTATGGAAAATATTCGTCCTCGTATCAGTTACAAAATATGATGATTTCAAAATATCAATCATTTATACATTAACACGCTAAAAATATTCTTTATAGTTTTTCTATTATATTGGTTTACAAATTTTGAAAAGAATTTATGAAATTAATGAAAAAATGTACTGTACATATGGCATAAAATATTTAAAGCTTGACTTCTTACAGTCTATAATATTTAACTCATAAGGAGTATTCAGTTGAGAGAAACAATCTTTAGTCTGGACGAGTGATATTGAAAAAAATTTTTAATCTCTATAGATCTTTTTGGATCTGTAAAGAAGCATTAACGAATATGTTAATCAAAATTCATCAATAGATTGATTTCGAATTTTTTAACGTGTTATAAACATCGATTCTATTTTTCTTCATAAGTCAGAAGATGATAGTTGTTCAAAAAAGAACAATAATTAATAGGAATCAAAACTATAAGGTAGAAGTACCGTTTGTGGCCGCTGTTGCTTTTTTTGGCTATTTGACATCAAAATTATTTTATGAATAATTTACAAACGTAATAACACCATAAATTTAGTTAAAATTATTTTAGCATTAAAATATTCTCAACAGCAAACAAAATTCAAAGTGGCCAAAACCGGTACTTTTGCCAAATTCGTTATTTATTATAACATAATATGTTCCATTTGTTTTTAATTATATAATTGTTAAAATACTTATAACAATTGATGAGACTCATTTATATAATGTTTTCATCTATGTGACAATGTTTACGTTCTATTTTTATTTTTTTTTTTAATATTTATAATAATTAATAAGAGTTATTTATGTAAAAGTTCCACAACAATGTGAGGACGTTTTGTTTTGTTTTCTTCTAATTTTTTTTCGACGCGAAAAAAAGAAAACTCGAAAAATTACAGTTCAGATTGTAATTATTACAGATTTTATAAGAATTACCTTGTAAATAAGAATTACATTGTAGAATATAATACTTACATTAAAAGCTCTGAATATCAAATTAAAGAATTGAATTTAGAAAAATGTAATTTTAAACTGTAATTTATCTAGTTTTGATTACGACGGGACTGATTTTACATTTTATATTGTAATTTTTCGAGTTTTCTTTTTTCCGTGTGTTATTTGAAATTGCATTAACAATAAATTTATTATTAATAATTCTCTAAGAAAGTATTTGAAGAAAAATATTTAGTAATTGAAAAGTCAAATTCTAAAATAAATTTTTAAGAATTAGCGTAAAAAGTTGAGAATAATCCAAGAATTAATCAACATCATCATTTACCAAGAAAAAATTTACGATTTCTGTAGCATTAAATTTGTCTTAATAAAAACTATTAATAAAAAATAAAGTTGATTACATCTATGAATTTATATATATTAAACATTTAATAATAGATAAAATTTAATTTATAGGTACAATTTTTAAAGTTAAATATCATCTGAATTCCAGTAAATATATTCAGGTACCAATAACAAGGAAGGCATTGAATGATCGGCAGGAATTGTTTAATTTAGGATCTCGATCGGATTTTCAAAACGATGCTGGCCAATTTTAAATTTCGGCTTTCCTGTTTGTATTAAAAAAATAGTATATTACACACTGAGGGGGTGAAATAGGACATTTCTAACCGTGTGTAAATGTTCACCCAAGCTGAAAGCGAGGGTGGCAAACACGCGAATTTGGATATCCTACTCTCCTCGCTGGCATGTATATTATTATTTATTATATCTGTAACTGAAATTTTTAATTTCTTCCTCTATTTTGCCAGGTTCTCGCAGATGTCAAACTCTTTTATTTTCTTGATTATAAGAGAAAAGTTGCACTTTCTTTCTGCAGAATAGGACAGGACTTTTAATTTTCAATAAAAGTATGAAAAATAATTTCAAACAAAAATGACAAGAAACCGAATTTTCTACAATTTTTAATAAAAACATTATTATATAAAATATAATTAGAATCTTTATAATTTTAGAAATAAAAATCAAAGATAGAATTTTTCTCACTTCCGAAAATTTATGTTTTAAAATTGAAATATTAGCTTCGCTTTTGGTCTTTGTAAAAAAGCATGATTGAAACCATAGTTGTGAAAACTTCGATTTTCAATTACTTCTGTTTCGAAATTTTATTTTTATGACCTACCGAAACATCTAAATTTGAGCTTGAAATAGAAAAGTTTTAAAATTTGACAAGTCTTTTCTCTAATTATAAAAAATTATATTGCTTACTCGGAAAAACGGTTCAAAAACAAAATGAGTGGCTCAAAACATGCGTTAATACTCTCATATATATTTTTCCTTGAACATTATAAAAAAAAGCGAAGTGTGCGGGAAAGGATAATTTGAAAATCTTTATCCCATCGGCTGCTAATGCAGTTAAATATTGATTAATCAATAACTGCTCAGATTTTGACATAAATGTATTAATTACAATTCTCATTATTGAGTGATTTTATATTTCCGTGATTCTCAGCAATGTATATGTGTATATACTATATATCTTTGCTTCGAAAATATTTTAATCAAGTCACGAAAATGTATACACTCACTAACTTATGTTAGTGGCGCCTCTAAGCGATATTATTGACTAACTAAATTGAAAAACTATGAGACTTTTTAGACATTATCAACTCTCTATCTTTCGACTAAACTTTTTTTTATAAATGGAGTAATTTGTCGTAGAGTACACAGCTACAATTCGTAAAATTTATTTAAAGAAAAATCATTTCTTCAGCCAAACTAATTGTAATATTTTCTTGTTAGATGTCTTTGATATTTTATTCGTATATTGATGAATTCGATTGGTATAATTATTAAAATTGTCTAAACAATACAATAAAATGTACTCTTTGATCAGAAATAATAACCTAAAATATTCGGTTATCCGAAAAAGTAAATCACGTAAGAAACTAAGCCGCAATATTAGTAAACGCAATGGCTATAATGTTTACATTCTTTTACGATCAGGTAATTAATTAATTTTTTGTCAATTCTTATCGGAATTTTTATAAAATATGTTGTAACATAATTTTTTATAAATAATTTGAATTAAAATAAATGATTTATTATACTCTTTAAATTTTTTTAGATAACTTGTCAGTTTTAAAACATATTGCGACTAATTTGACAAAAAACGTTCCTAGAGTTCTTCTAAAAAAAATCGATCAAATCACTGCTGGTCAGGATTTGATGTCACCAGATGTATTAAAGCAAGTTGAAACAACGACTGTTATTTATGATAATATTAAAACTGCTGAGGCTAACATCTCTGATGGAAAATTGATGTCACTATCTGTATTGAAGTACACTGAATCTCCCTCTATCGATCAGGATACTGTTGATACTGAAAATTGTAAAATTTCTCCTGACCTCACCTCAGCTAATCATAAGAACTGTCTAGCAGATATATTCTCAGATCATACAGACGAATATAATACGACTTTGGATAATAATGAAATTTCTCTCATGGAAATTTCTCCAGACTCACAATCGCAAAACTCATCCTGTACTACTTCTATGCATAAAGCTATAAACTCAAGAAATTTGCAACCGAAAATCGTATCCGACTTGTCGGGCATATTTATTTCAAAAAATGGGTCGATAAAAATTCCACATTATACGTCGGCTGATTTTGATAATATGCCAATATTTATCATTAATGCGCCTATTGATCATCTTAAAACCAGTGATCAAGTAGATGAAATAAGCTTAACTGCTACTGAACATGCTACTTCTCTAACAGCGCTAGGACATTCTAATTTCTTGGGTGAGGACTCTTATGAAGAGACTGAATTAAATTCAGTTGAGACTAGCTCAACTATGGAACCTAGTTTAAAACAATTGACCATGTGTTCAGTCCGTGATTCAATTAACATTGCTGATAATAATGAAAAAAAAAATCTAGATGTGATCACGCAATCCGACTTATCGGGCATATTTATTTCAAAAAATGGGTCCATAAAAATTTCACACTATATGTCGGCTGATTTTGATAATATGCCAATATTTATCATTAATGCGCCTATTGATCAACTTAAAACCAGTGATCAAGTAGCTGAAATAAACTCAACTGCTACTGAACATGCTACTTCACTAACAGCGCTAGGACATTCTCATTTCTTGGGTGAGGACTCTTATGAAGAGACTGAATTAAATTCAGTTGAGACTAGTTCAACTATGGAACCTAGTTTAAAACAATTGACCATGTGTTCAGTCCGTGATTCAATTAACATTGCTGATAACAATGAAAAAAATGAAAAAAAAAATCTAGATGTTATCACGCAAAGTTTTGGCGCTTCAAGTGATCAAATTATAATTAAAGAAATAGATAATGATAATTTAAGTAATCCAAACTACGATGATCAAAGTGATTGCAACAGCTCCTATATAAGTGAGCTTGAAGATTTGGAAAGATTTGATGATTTAGATTACGTGGATAATGATGAAATTATTCGTGATAGTATTGGTTCACCAGAAGAGCAAAACAAAGTAAGGCAGCCAGTGTCAAATGGGGCTATTACAAGAAACATGAGTGCAGCCGCACTTAAGCAGGCAGAGTACCCAACGGTGATGGAGGAACCCATCACTCAGGCACATAAGGATGGTGCGACATCGGATGGAGAAGGGTTGGCCTTCGCCACGAAGAATTTAATCCCGAGATCCCCGTTAGGGATACAAGCTTCGCCAGATAGGCTTATGCTGATGGCCTTCACTCCACAGAAGGTAAGCGAACTAACTGATTCACTAACTGAATCTCAACCATTGTTGCAGTTTGAGCACACGTTAAGAGATGAGTCGATGGGAACCCATCAGTCCCAACCCGACAACCAGGGGAACCCACTGGAGACCCTTGACAACAGCATTGTCATGGAAGATGAGTTATGCACCTGTAAATGCTGTAAAACAAGCGAGATAAGGATTGGAGAATTGGAACATAAATTCAGGGTGTACCTGGAAATGATTAGGCAGGAAATTCGAGAAGCGCTAAAAAATAAGAGTGCAAGATCTGGCACTGTAGACCAAACAGTAGATCAAGACGCCGTGGATCAAGACATTGAACCTAGTGAAATTAGCAGTTCCCCGGAGTGCTGGAGTGAGGCAGACGTTCAATCGGAAGCAGAATTACCGTGCAGGACAATCCCAGTACAGAAGCGTAAGAAAAAAGCCAGTGAAAGAAATAGGGTAAGAGATGGAGCTCATACCAACTCAGAGTTAGGGAACGTACAAGTTGAAGGACAGATTCGGGACGTGAGATCCCAGGAAGAAGTCGGTGTCGCTTCGGTGGAAGGGGGCGCAGATTCCCAGATCAAATAGAGAGGGAAAGGGAATGAAAAAGGAAAAGATAAAGAAACTACACGTAATCAGACTAAACCCCCGACTGAAAAAGGTAGCAGCTCAGGTGGACCTCCAAGAGGTAGGGATAGGCAGCGCTGCTATGGCACTCACCGAAGAATTGTGAATGAGAAGGTGAGACAGCCGGAAGCCATAGGCAAAGGAGCTTGGCTGTACGAGAAGGCAGAACGAGAGAAGAGGAGAAACAACATTGTACTCCAGGGAGAGATCATCGCCGGGAAAAAGACCAGCAAAGATCTCCAAAAAGTAATTAAGAGCGTACTAGAGGTCGATGTGAACATCAACAAGGTGTTGCAGGTGAGGGATTTCACAATCATCCAGGTTAACAAAAAAGAGGACAAGCTGAAACTGATGAAAAAAAAGGCGAGCTTAAGAGGGAAAGGGCTATGGTTGGACGACGACCTCACAGCGAGGCAGGCAGACACGATGCAATGGATCGACGCGCGAGTTGACCACTTCAGAGCCCATGGAAGGCAAGCCAAGAGAAATTATATGAAAGCCATGCTGGATGGGAAATGGTGGAACTGAGATGAGGAGCTGGCACTGATGAGACCCTGGGCTGAGATGTACGATGAGAGAAGAAGTGCGGATGTAAGAAGAAAGGCAGCTGGTCCATTTCGGTGGCAAAGTCGAAATGGAACACACAAGAAAAATTAGAAGCAATGGCTCGCTAAGAGTAACGCTTTGGAATACGGCAGGACTTGGCAAGGCAAATGAGTTTATGGACTTTTTAGAAGAAAGTCAGATAGTAATATTACAAGAAACGTGGATCCTAAAGGAAAAAGAGGAAGAGGTAAGAAAAAGACTGAGCGATAAATGTATCTGGCACTTCAAAAGTGCACAGTAGGATGTAAAGGCTAGAAGAGGCAGGGCAAGCGGTGGTCAATTGATTGGAATTAAAAAAGAGTTAGAAAAGAATTGGGAATTATCAGAATGGCAGTACGAGCTGAAGGCAAGAAAACAAAAAGGCAATAAAGGCTTGACAATCATCATTGTGTACAACAATGTAGGCGTTAAAAAACTTGATAGAAGTTTACGTGACATCATTGAGTCATGCGAGCCAAGGCAGGAGAGCATCTACATAGTGGGGGATCTGAATGCCAGAACTGGTGAAGAAACTGGATGTAAAGATGATCTGGAAACGTATGATGTCAATCCACTGAGAAAATCCCAAGATAAAGTGGTGAACGGTGAAGGAAAGAAACTATTAAAAATTTGCAGCGAGCTAGGAATTAGCATACTAAACGGAAGAGTGAACGGTGATCAGCTGGGAGCCATAACCTTCATTGGCGGAAACGAAATGGACAACAACACAGTCATAGATCTGGTCATGAGAGTAGGTCCAACCAGGGGCTTCGAAGTAAAAAAGTTGAAAATTGTGGCAAGAACCGAATCTGACCACCTCCCAGTGGTACTCACATTAGGAACAGAGGGTTTGTTCGGACAGGAGTATGATTTTAAGCAAGCAGTTGGTGATAATCAAGAGAACCCGGAGCAGGGTTTAAAATTTAAATTCAGATGGAATCAAGAAAAGGCAGAAGAATACAGAGAGCTATGGATGAAGGAGTGGGAAAGCTAAGGCAGAGGAGAAAGCAGCGACATTTGGAGTCAATTATTGGAAACAACGAGAACGGCAGGTAGACTTTGCGAGATGGAAAAAAGAGTGAAGAAGCCAAATACCACAACGAAACCCTGGTTCAATGGAGATTGCAGGCAGAAAAGGAAGGTCCTCTTCAAAACGCTCAAAAGATATCTGAAGGAAAGCAACATGAGCAACAAAAAGGCACTGTACGAGGCAAGGAAGAGTTTCAAGGAAATTTGCAAAGTAAAGAAAGAAGAATGGCTTGAGGAGAAAAGATCGAGGATCAATAAAAGCCGTAACATGTCGCAGTGGTGGGAAGCAGTGAATGCGTTTAGAGGGAAACCAAGAAAAGAAGCCAGCAAAGAAATTTCAGATCATCAATGGACAAGCCACTTCATGGGTACCATGGGGGGCTCAGCAAGTCGGGCTGAATCCAGGGAAGTGCCAACCCAGCACACTGAAGAGATCCAGGAAGGGTTGGAGGAGGGTCAGGAAGATCTGCTCGACAGAGAGGATGATGAGATGAACGCAGATAACATGGAAGCAGAGATAAAAATGGCAGAGTTAAAGGCTGCACTGAAAAGAATGAAAAATAGGAAGGCTCCAGGGGAAGACGGGCTAGTCGCAGAATTCTACAAGGAGATGCCTGCGGAGGGAAAGCAGGAACTGCTGGAGGCGCTAAACGAGATTTGGAGGAAAAGTAACTTACCGAGAGGCTGGGAATCGGCGCATATCGCGCCAATCTTCAAAGCAGGGAACCCAACTAACCCAAGAAATTACAGGCCAATTTCGCTACTCAATGCAGGTTATAAAACACTCACCAACATAGTTACGACGAGGCTAGAGAAATGGTGTGAGGAAGAATGCTGAAATTCATCAAGGCAGTTTACAGGAGGACTGTGAACGAAATCGCGGCCAATGGAGAAACAAAAGGGAAGTTTGAAGCTTCACAAGGGGTAAGGCAGGGTTGTCCACTAAGCCCGTTGCTTTTCAACATATTTTTGGACGACATTGATAAAGAGTTCAGCAAGAGAAACATCGGAGGAATAGCCATGGGCAAAATCAAGGTGCACCTGGGGAAATACGCAGACGATATAGCAGCAATCGCCCCAGATGAAGCAAGTCTTCAGCAGATGCTAAAAGTTTTGGAAAATTATGCAGCTAAAAACTCTCTCAGGATAAACACAAAAAAGACAAAAGTGCTAGTGATCGGCGGAAAAGGCAGGAAATCCTCTACAAATTGGAAATATGGAGATGACCAGTTAGAAGAAGTGAAAGACTTTAAATACCTCGGCTGCTGGATTTCCAGCAGCAACAACTGGAGGAAACACACCTACGAGATGGCAGCCAAGGCCAAAAAAGCTCTTAACTCCACGTGGGGACTCATTGAGAGAACAGGCAGGAACTCACTCAAAGACAGGATGTATCTCTACAACTCCCTAGTAAGATCGGGGGCACTGTACGGAGTAGAGATTTGGGGTTGGGAAGGCAGCAAGGCAATTGAAGCAGTGTATAGTAGATACTGTAAGACAGCGATGGGTCTAGCCAGAAACACACCTGAGTACATCTGGAGGTGCGAGGGTGGGCTTAAAAATTTTAATTACATCTGTAGAGAGAGAGCAGGCAGGTACCTCCTAGATGTGCTGAGTATGGAGGATGGCAGATGGCCTAAAGTCGTATTGAGAGAAGAATGCAGAGGAATCCTGAACGGCAGGGCCTCAAAGTGGGGTGGCAGGTTGGCCATAGCTCTGGAAGAAATGCGTTGCAAGGACATAATTAAGATGATCTGGGAAAAAGTGGAAATAAATCTGATAGAACAGAGATTGCAGGAAGGCCTTCTCCATCTTCAAGCTACAATGAGTGAGGACGAGAACAGAAAAATCATGGAATCGTCCTACAACCCCATGTTCAAATTCCTCAAGACCAGTATGGGAACTGAACCTTACTGGTTAGACAGAAAAATCCCAAGCTGGATGAAACTTGCTTGGTGCAGAGTCAGATGCGGCAACATTGGGAAAGCAGGAAAGAAGGGCTTCAGGGACTGGCAATGCCGTTTATGCCAAGGTGAAGATGAGACCGTAGAGCACATCTTCAGATGCAGATCTGTGTTGAACAGTGTCAAGGCAGAGGTGAGAGGTTTTTTCATGGATTGGATTGATGGTAAAGCAGGAGCAGATTTTGACTGGTTGTTGCGGCAGACCCTGAGAGGTGAACCAGTGCAAGAAATTTGCCAGATAATCGGTAAATTTCTAAAATTAACAAGGGAAGAGAATGAGCCCGTGAGGGAAGAACATGATGCAGCAGTCCAACAAGTCCCAAACGAAGGTGTTTAGATGGCAGCCAAAGAAGACGATACCCAGTGCAGTAATAGTGATACTCATAAGTGCCTCAAAGAGGCTGTATTAAATTTCTTATTTTTAGATAACAAGTGCCATAAAAGTTAGTCTGTAGATTCTTTAATTCTCTAATTTTCTCAGGTATTATAATGTGATTGAACTTAAAATAATTCTTAAACATTTAAAAAAGCTATTTAAATTCCTAGGCTAGTAAAAAAGTGATATTATTGTTAACATGAAATGAAATACATAAGTAAATATGGTGCTAGAACCAGAGCTTTAAGTAACTAATAAGATACAGTACAAATTAAGATAATGTGATGAAAAAATTGTAAAAAACAGTTTTTGCTGTTGTACAATGCAAATAAATCTATCTATCTATCTATTATTCTTAAGTGTTGAACTTCACGCTGGAAATAATCTTCCAAAACTACGTAATAGTAACTATGAAAAAGATCATTTGAATGATACTGGTTTATCGATTTCAACATCAACTGATCAGTCGCGTAAGTCACCAATTTATTTTTTAATAATCATTTTACTCAAAAGTAATTTTAAAATTATTATTAATATGACCTGCAGGAATAGATGTCACTTTTACAAATTAAAAACCAATTAACATAGACAGAAAGTTTTAACTAAAATTTATCGAGAATTGAATTTTCGGCTTAAAAATCCTTAATACACTGATATAAGGATTTGTTAATATTTAATAAGCTTTATTAACTGTTAATAAATGATTTTTTAACATCATGGGACTTAATAAATATTTATTAACAGTTAATAAATTATTTATTGAATATTAATATATATTCGTTAAAAGTTAACAAGTATCTATTAACAGTTAATAAGTATTTATTAAGAAGAATTTCTTGACTGTTAATAAATATTTATTAATAGTTAATAAATATCTGTTAACTGTTAACGAATATTTATTTAAAATAAAAAGCAAAATAGCAATTTTCTTTTGACACTTTTTATAACCCTATAACTGGAATACATGATAATAATTCAATTCACTTAATAAATTAACGTTTCTAATAA
This sequence comes from Cotesia vestalis, assembly GCA_000956155.1. Taxonomy (NCBI): domain Eukaryota; kingdom Metazoa; phylum Arthropoda; class Insecta; order Hymenoptera; family Braconidae; genus Cotesia; species Cotesia vestalis. The sequence continues at coordinate 15,058 of JZSA01005864.1, forward strand.
TTAAAAATATAAAAGATAATTATGAGCTGTGATAGAATTCAGTAGTTCACAATAAATGTTATAATAATGTAATATAATTTATGCAAATAATTTATAAAGATGATTTTTGTTTATAAGCAATCTTCATATTATATGACATTGCAATACAAATAAATTCATTCACAAAATATTTATTAACTGTTAATAAATATTTGTTAACTATTAATAAATATTTATTAAAATTTAATAAATTAAATTATTATCTTTAAATAAATCAAATTATTAATAGTTAATAAATCCTTCTATCAGTGTAGAAAAAAATTTTAGTATGCATTCTCAGAATCTCTTAATTGATATTTTGACTGAACAAGAAGAGATACGAGCAAAACATTCGTATGAAAGTTGTAAGAAATTTGGTTGTCTTTAAGAGAATTTTTTAATGATTTTTTTGTATTTTTCATATTTTAGCTAGAATTTTGATTCTTAGGGTTTAGTATAAATAAGTGTTTGTAAACATAGGAATAGTACCAAAAATATTAATTTTTTAACATGATTTCGATTTTCTTACATTTAATTATGCATTATTTATCATTATTTTTGATGAAACAAAATTCAAATGTTCAACAAAAAGTTTTTTTTAGTTGTAATTGATCATATCATAAAAAAATCAAATCTTAAGACTCGAAAAATTCCTTTGGCTTTTACAAAAGTAAATTTTCATGAAAAAAATTACCTTTCATTTTATTAATTACTGAAAAAGAATCATAATTTCACACTTAAAAGTTAGGCTTAAGAATTATGTCGATCGGTGTTAATAATAAATTATTACTAATAGGTTTAAGCAGTTCTACTATAAATAATACGAAAGATGACAGCAGTTATGTACTCCCACCGGATACGAGTTTAGATCAATCTAGTGAGTTGTGTACAAACATTGAAGACGAAACGACAGAAAATTTAGAAGAACATGTCTTATTGCCAACCATGGACGACATTGATCGATTTCGTGATTTCATTTTAAAACATCTGCTTTCGGCCTACAATTTTTTAGAGCACAATTTCTGTTTCCGAACTTGGAAATTATTGTCTGAAATGATATTAATTTTTGTTCTATTGTTCAATCGAAAGCGTCCAGGTGAGCTGGAAAGGGTAAAAATTGATGAGTATAAGAACGCTGACAAATTTGAAAAAACGAATCTTGAAGAATACGCTCGCTTAACATCAGATAAAAAAATAATTGTTGACTCATATATACGGTTTGAATTTGGAGGGAAAAGAGGTCGTGAAGTTCCTTTAATCATGTCAAATGAGATGCAGAAATATGTTCAGCGAGTACTTGACCATCGTAAAGCCGCAAATGTCGATCCCAAAAATCCTCATTTATTTGGATTACCGGGTTTTGACGGCACTCGTTATAAGTATCTACATGCTTGCGGACTTAGGCGGAGATTTAGTAAACTTTGTGGTGCTCAACATCCCGAACGGCTAAGGGCAACACAACTACGGAAACACTTCGCGACAACAGTCGCTTCGTTAAAAATCGATGAATGTCAAATTTATGACATTTCCAACTTTATGGGCCTTGCCGAAAATATTCATCGGTCGTATTACCGACAATCTGTTGTGACCAGAGACCTCTGTGGTGTTTCTAAAATATTAGAGGTGGCATCTGGTGTTCCAAGCGTAATACC
>JZSA01005868.1:0-11979 GCA_000956155.1 Cotesia vestalis
ATATATATATATATATATATATATATATATATATATATATATATATATATATATATATATATATATATATATATATATATATATATATTTATATGTATGGATATGTACCACGATATCCAAAATACTGATTTAACTAAAACCGACTACTGTCTTGCTTATAAATATTAACTTTTCGTACGGCACATGTATCCACGTGAGGAGAGCGGTTATTCGTACTTGCGTTGCGGCCCAGAAAATGTGGATACGGGGCATAGAGAATGCATGAGGGGGTGCGTGGAAAACCTGCGCATGAGCAAACAGTTGTCTTTTATTCCATGTGCCTAGCACGCGACTTGTTTGAACATGAAAACAAGCGTGCTATGCTGTTCAGCCGGTGCCGGGTATTAGTGCTTACTTATTTATTCTTTGATGAACAGCATTTTTTAATGTCGCGTTACACATATAACTGCATAGTTGATTGTTATAAAAGGATCTTTTAAAAACTGATATTGTGTCGAATAACGCAACTTCATAATTATTAAGATAGTGTAAACTGTCGAGAAATGTAGTTTTCACATTGAAGCTTGACATTGCATATAAAATAATTTTTGAAAAATTGGTAAGTAGACAATAAATTTTTAAAAAATAGCAAACATGGTGATTTAAAAACTAAAAATAACGAACTATCTGTATCTGTTAACGTACAAAAATTAATTGGTCATCGATATTTTGAACAAAAAGTTTAACCATCAAATGAATATTTTTTCTAAGCAAAAACGTTTGACAGAAAAAAAAAAGTTAATCCCAGCTTGTTAAGTTTATCCATTGTTAGATTTTTATTAATAGTAATATTCTTATTAATTATTCAATAAATTTTTCTTATTGTTTTTATATTTAAATGGATAGATATTTTTTTTAATTGACGTTAAATAGAAAAAAAAAAAATTATTTAAAATACGACAAACTTAATTTCACAAAAAAATTTTAAAAGTATTAAAAAAATTTAATTTCTTGACCTTTTAATTTTGTTGAATACTACTTCCTATCAAATGGCATGTGATAAATAACTTTTTAACCTTACTTAAGCAGCTGAAAAAGAAGCTATTTATTTATTTATTTAATTTTATTTGCTTGAGTTACTTTCATACTGATATCGATATAAAAATAATATTTTTATACTGTTACGAGTCAACTAAGAAGTTAGTCAACAAATCGCGACTGAAAGGCAATTTTTTTTTTTTTTAATTACAAAATATAATATTTTGAAAAGTATAAGAGAATTTATTAAGAGGAATGAAAGACTTTTATTGCGCTTCTAGTTATTTCTCTCTCTCTCTCTCTCTTCAAATAGGTTAGTATATATACATATATAAATTTTTGAACCATATGTATTTTCTGACTCAGCTCATCGAGTTAGGTCGAAATACACCAAAATTTTTCAAAAGTTGCGTTATGAGGACAATTACAATAGTTAGATTTTTATGAAATCTACTAAAAATCCCCTGTCATATTATGTGGCAAAAGATACACAAATAACGAAAAAACATAAATTAAATGGGATGTTTCTCTATTATTATTAAACTGATACATTTGTTATGTCCACCCCAAAATTTTTCTTTTAAATTTAAATCACCCGCGCAGATGGAAGACTTCTCCATGCGCGAAAGCCACAATAAAATATAAGCTACGCGACTGCTGGTTGACTAGCGGGGACTTCTGCAATCTCAGCACCGCGAGTATTTAAAAAGGCGATCAACAGCCAACGCCTTGTCTTTTGTTAGTTAATTCGACTTCCGCGTTTAACTTGACAGGCCCGTGCCTTGTAAAAGTCCCTTATCTTAATTTGCGCTGCACTTAAGACGAGTTCAGACACGGTTCAACCGGCAGGCCACGTACTAGTTGTAGTTGTCTACGAGTCGGGATTCTCAAAGGTCTAATTTGCCCTGCACTTAGGCGAGATTTTGATCAGTAGATAAAACCTAGAAAGTCAAATCCCAAAGTCTTAATTTGCCCTGCACTTGGGCGGGATTTTGACAAGTAAGAAAATCTAGAGAACCGGATCCTCAAAGTCCTAACCTTAGGCGAGAGTTCGGTCAATAAGTAACTTAAGATCTTTTAAAGCTAAATTTGCGCACTTTACCCTACGGGGGACTGGAGGACGTTAGCTCGAATAAATAAAATTCATTAATGTTAATTTCGATCTGATAAAAATTGTGAAAGTGTAGAAGTTCTGGTGTTTATTAAATAAATCTGGAAAAGTGGAATCTGTTTTAATTTAATTCATTTTATAAAAATAAGAAGCCCTTAAGATAAGCAGCCCAATCCAACCACATCTATCCGCTGCAATTACCAACAGAGGGCCCAATCAAGGAAAAGGCATCACGATCAGCCCCGGAATCACGGATCCGATCCTAAGAAATAAATCAACAAGTAGTAAGTACATCTACTCTTACATTAAATCCGTGAACAGTCTCAAACGAAGGCGTGGTAAATTCGTACATCGAAAACGTCCCACATAAATAATTAAAACAACGGAATTAAAACCTCCGTTGCGTATTCTTTAAACTGTTAGTCCAAACCTCCACCGTTTACGCTACCGCTCTAAAAACGCCCTTGGACATAACAGGTCTTAAACACGGATTTAATATTTTTTGGTACTGGTACGAGTGAGAGGAAATTCAAAGAACCGAAAAATGCAATAAACTTCATCTTGAAAAAAATATGACTTTTGGGGTTTCTCAAATAAACGATTCACTTTTTTTTGATTAAATTATACTGAAAAATAATAACATGCTAAAATTTAACATGAATTCAACTTTAATCTTGAATAGCGTAATGTTAGTAGGATTGTTAGTAAGTTATGAGTGAAAGCTGATATTGAATTTTAAAGAATTAAAAATTGCGATGATAGTTATCGTAGTATTGAAACAAAACTCTCGAAATTTTTAATTTTTTTTTTGCTATTATCCAGAATAGTTTGATCAGTAAAAAAAATAGTCAATTTTTTAACGCAGATTGATGGATACTAGTTAAATTACTTGAGAAAGCAAGAAAATTTTTGACTTTTTCTGGAGCTGTTTGTCTGACACAGTTTTAAAGATTAAAAAAATTAAAATTTTGATCTTTTAGTTATTGATCTTTTGAACGATAGAAATTTCATTTGTATCAATTATTGTGAAATCATATATAATACAAGATTGGAAGAATTCTATTCTTCATATCTTCATAAAAAATTATGTTTTCTAACTAAAAATTTCATTGCTTTCTTATAAACTACATGAATGTCTTTCCTACAAATAATTTTATTTTTCGGATTAAACGGACCGACAATATTGATTAACAATTATACTGACCATTTCCATCGATTGATATTCATATCAAATCACGATGTTAAAATCTAATGGTGCTATAAATTTTACTTTTAGTTTGGGAACTTAATTGTAGTATCGATTGACTTTTACTGATCAGCTTAAAAAAATTTAAATTGAAAATAATAAGTCAAGAGAAGAAATTCTAGAAGCAAAAAAACTTGTTTTCATTTACGCATTTTTTTTTTATTCCAAACTCTTAGATTAAGTAACTTTCCTGTCAATACACTGAATGTTTTTGTGGTGTAAATATTGATACATTGTTTTGATTTATAGCATCTTGCAGCAGCTCGGCTAATCTTAAAGATGATCCAGTAAATAAAATTAATTTACCAATTTACGACGACAAAATTACCGGAGAAAATTCATCTCCTAACTTCATGGAAGAAGAAAACTCCAATGATTCAGACGACAGATATCTTAAGGAAATCCAAGTACCCTGCTGGTGTAAAGAATGTCTAAAAAAAAATAATACGTAGAAATACTTTTGTTATGCATCTTAAAATTAATTTTTAAATTAATTAATAATATTTTTGAGGAAATTTCCGAAAAATTTACACATTAAATAATTATTAACATTTAAAAATTATTTAATTGACTAGAAAAAATAGAGAACTCTGAATTACCGATATACACTTGACAATACCGCAAGAGTTCTCTAACCTTGACATTTATTTATTTGTAAACATGTGTCAGATAAACCGGCATAATTTGCGAGCGCAGTTTGGAAAATTCTCTACACGTTTTATTAAAACTACTAAAAAAAGAACATACGAGGCACTATATAATAAATCTAAAGTTCACGAACAAATTTTGACGAATTGGGGTCGAAGAATAGTTGAAATAAATACACTTGCCAAAGAATTGTGGTGTTTCAAATGTGACATTCCCTTATCTCTTAAAAATATTCAGAGTGAAAAACAGTTTGGTTTATCGAATATTTTTTGCATTAAATGTTTGAGTTGGTGTAAAATTCATGAAGTTCACACTAATAAACATCATACAGATCATACTCAACTGTATGATGTAAATTTTAAGCTAGTTATTGGTAAGTATGTCAATTGAACTTTGTACACAAAAATTTGTTTATTTTATTTATTATGATGTATAAAATACTCCTAATTGTTTTATTTTAATTTTAGCTTTAATTGATGCAGGCATTGGAGAAGCTCACATAAATACAATACTTTCAGCTTTAAATATTCCGCATGTGACTGGATCTTTGATTAGTCACTCCAGCATTTAAAGTAGTCGCTAATGAAAGTTGTCTAAAATCAGTTCAATTAGAAAAAAAAATGACGATTGATATTGAATGTATAAAAAATGAGTAAGTATAGATTTATTACTCAATGCTATTGGCTAAATGATCGGATTTTTTTTTTAAATATTTACTCGTACAATTATTATTTTTAAATTTCATTTTGTTGCTTCAAAATATAGTAAATAGCAAACATTCAATCATAAAATTAGTTTTGTCAATGAACTATTTCTAACTTCTCCCTAAAAATCTCAGATTTTCAAAAATCGGGAAGTTATTGTTTTTACGCCGTTTTTCAAAAATCGAGTTTTCATCAAATCTCGACGTTTTGAGGTCCAAGGAAGCTTCCCTGACTATTCCCGCGATTGTGTCCGTGCGGCTGTATGTATGTATGTGTGTGTGTGTGTGAGTGTGTGTGTGTGTGTGTGTGTGTGTGTGTTTTTTTTTTTCAATGTTATATATGATATTAAATTCTATTGAATGTTTGCTATTATTTTATAAAAATATTTATTAACATAATATGGATTTAAATGTCTTTATTTAATTTTATGTATTTATGTTTATAGTATCCTTTCTAGTTTCTATGTCATATTCTTTCTTTGGGTTTGGAGCATGTGCATATGTGAATTATTTTTATCTGATATAATAAACTACATGTATTTTATGACATTTTTTTGCTTTGTTTAATAAATGATTATTTTTTACAGGTTATATGAATGTTGGAAGTAAATCAGTAGCAGTTTCTGACTATTAAAAGTTCAAAATGCAAGTCAAATTTTGTTTTTTATCATTATATTAATAAAAAAAATCATTTTTTTTAGAACAATTTATTTTCAGGACAGTTTATTTTCAGGACAACTTGGAATGTTTTTTTTTTTTACGTTTTGAATGTATTCTTTTGTATAGTATTGGTTTAAATTATAATTCTTTTTGATTGAATAATTAAAGTATTTTGAATGAAAAAAATGGTTCAGAAGAAACTCAAAACCCTTTAGATTCAGGTGGTTACTTTAATAGGCTCTCTTGATACTGCATGGTTTAGACGAGGAACAGGTCGTGCACGAAATAGTCTTACAGGTGTACCATTTAATATTCAGTAGTTTGTAAATAATGGTATATGTACATATATATACAAAGGTAATCTATTTAATTGTTTTTTACTTAAATTTAGGGCATTCGGCTTTAATTGGATATCGGTCTGGAAAAATAATGGGCTATGCAATTCGCAATAAATACTGTAGGTGTATTTACAAAAATCTTCCTGCAAATCATGAGTGCACAGTTAATTATTCAGGAAGTTCGAAGGCTATGGAGCCTGACATGGCAGTTGAGTTAGTTGTGGAAAATCCAAATTTGAAAAAAGAAAACACAAAAATTGGTGTTATAATAAGTGATGATGATGCCTCCATAATATCCGCTGTTCGAAGAGCTTCTAATGAACCAATACAAAAATGGTCCGATTCAAATCACAGCGCAAAATCAGTTGCGAACGCTTTATATAATCTAAAAGTAAACCAATCTGTTGTAAAGTATTTTACACGCAATTTTAGCTATGTGATCAAACAAAACAAAAATAACTCCGATGAAGTCGAAAAATCTGTTAAAAATATTGTTCCACATGCATATGGTGAACATGCAAATTGTGGCATTTGGTGTAAATTTGCTGTAGAAAAAGAAAATTACCGCCATCATGGATTACCCAAAGGAAAACCGTTTGATAATCACAGTATACGCGATAAATTAGAGCAAATTTTTAACCGTTTTGCGAATAATGCTTCCAAATTATCTGCGTGTAGTTCTATTCAAAAAAATGAATCTTACAATAATCTTGTTTTATCTAAACATCCAAAGGCACGATTCTATGGAGCTTCAAGAACTTTACATCCACGAGTGGAAGCAGCTGTATGCCAATCCAACGAAGGTACTTCTTATATTACCAAAATAAATGAAAATTTGCAACTATCACCAGGAAAATATACTCAGAAATTTCGTGAGAGTAAAGATAAATTACGCTTAAAAAAATCAACAAACTCGCAAACAACTACATTTAAAGCTCGAAGACTTTTTAAAAAAAAAATAATGTCTCAAAAAAACTCATCTGCTGATAAAAGTGAAGGTATTTCTTATGATTCGTCTTGTGGATTGGATAATTTTTTGGAATCAGTTGATGAACCAGAGCTAGGTAATAAATACTGCTACTACTATCAATATTGATTAATTATTAAAACAAGGAATTATATTAAATATTCGATATTAAATAATTATTCTTAGATTTGATTGAAGAAGTGCAATTAAAGCAATCGATATTTGTCGTTATTGACTTAGAAAATAATGGCTTCGGTACTGAAAAAGCTGAGATTTGTCAGATAATTTTATCACATTCTTATAAGAAATTAAAATAAAATTTATTTATTAAAAAACATGTTCTTTTTTAGATTAGTGCAAAATACAAGGATACAGCATTTAATGCGTACTCAATCCCACTGAAAAAAATGTCACCAGAGGCTGAAAATGTTACTGGTTTGAAGATTATTAGAGGTAAAATGTTTTCTAGTAACGAGAAATTATCGACGACGCCTATCAAAACAGTTTTTGAAAATTTTTTAATATATCTAAAATCGTTGAATAGTCATATTATTTTAATAGCACATAACGGTTACAGGTAAATATTTTTGTTATAATTTGTTTTCAAATATTCTTATACATTTAAATGATCTCTTTTTTTATTATAATTTATAATTCAATAATTAATTTTTTTTTAGGTTTGACTTCCCAATAATATTGAGATATTTATTTCAAAATAAAATGATTGAAGAGTTTAAAAAAACGGTGATTGGTTTTGCTGATACTCTTACTATTTTTAAAAATTTTTTACCACAACGACTAGAAGAAAAAAAATCATTCAAAGTCGAAGATTTAGCAAGAGATTTTTTAGGGCCTGAATTTGTAGAGGGACTTCATAAGTCTGCAGCGCAAGACATATAAATTTTATCAGCATTGATTGATAAAATTGGTGTTCCTGATGATAAAATTATATCAATTGCGAAAAGCACACCTTTTATTTTGGCCGATACAGCGTTAAAGAAATATTTCAAAGGAGCTATAACGTCGGTTATGGTGACTAAAATTGCTCTGGCTCGAATAAATTTGACAACTCCAAGAAAAGCATTTCAACTTGGTGGCTATATAAGTGTGAAAATTTTGTTAGCAGAGAAAAAAAGTCAGAGAGAAAAGCGCGAAAAAAAAAATAAAATAATTGTGTTCTTATTTTTCATTATTTGTTTGAAAATTTGTATTATTAATTAATAATTAATATTTAAATTGCGTACAAATGTATATTTTTTTACAAAGATATATATTATTTTATTTATATAATCTTGTTAATTAAATTATATTCCTCACTCATCGATTAAATGATTTCCAACTTTGAATTGTAAGTATCTTTGTATTTTTAACTTACTTTAGTAAAAAAAATTATGTTTACTGTCTAACTAAAATGACTAAGATCTTCTAGCATTTAAAAAACCGCGGTTACTTATGCGCTGGGTCACTGCGTAAGTGGTGTTGCCAAGTCAAATACGAGAATTTAAAGAACGGAAGTTCCTTGTGATTTTTTATAAAAAATATAAAATATCTCCGTAAAACGTCCGGAAACCTACTTTTTTTATTGTTTTAATCGAAAGCTTATTAAATTTTCTATCAAATTCAATAAAAAAAAATTTTTTTTAAAATCGCTAATTGCATTAAATTCTTAACCAAATACACGGCTGGTGGAACCTCCATTTAACTACATGTAAAAATTACAATTTTAAAACTTCATTATTTCATTAAATATCCGGGAAACCTACTGTTTTTTAATTTTTTTATTGATTATTAGGCTATGTAGATTGAATTTAGAAATTTTCAGGAAGTTTTAAAAACATGACTACTTCGCGTGGATCTCCTTAAGAAATCTAAAACTAGAGCTCCAAAGAGAACACGTTTATTAGAATTCGACTCATCAAGTGATGAGCTCGAAGAACTAAAAGGTGCTACAAAGAAGAGATCAAAAAAACCCGTACAAAAAAAAAATTGATCTGAATGATGGTAAGGAATTGGTGAATTTTTGTAAGCAATTTGATAATGCAATCACATAAGAGTACTTTTGTTCCAAGAATACCGTAAAATTTTACTTCAAGATTTTCTGTAAATTAGTACTATTGTAAAAAAACGGCTCCAAAATTTGTACTGATTATTTTTTTGTTCTGTTGCAGTAGGTCCTAAGCGAAATAATGTGAAAACAACCTGGTCTGAAGAAAAGCGTAGATTAGTATTAGAAAAATTTTCATCTTCTATTAAAGATATGAAATGTCCTTCTGTAAAAAGTATACAGGAATTTATTTCTGAACATCTTATTATGCGAAGAAGAACTGAAGCACAAATAAGGTTGTATGTGCATAATCAATTTGCGGCTAAACTAAAAGAACTTAAAGAAAAAAAAAACTCCATTTAGGTTAACAAAAAATTAATGAAACTCAGGAATATTTCTGGGATTTTCGATATTGATTGAACTTTTCGTATTTTATGGAAAAAATATCGACGAATCTATTAATATGATTACATGCCTGAATTATACTCGAAAATTTAAGTATTTATCTACGAATTATAAAGGTTTATTTTAGTTTTTCTTGTATGAATAAGTGTTAATCTAATCGTAATAATGATTAATTATTAAAACAATAATAAATACATGACTTACACTCAATTTATCATGTTATGTGATCGAAGAATTAAAAAATATTTCTTCTAAAATGGAACTTCTCTAGGTCTTAAAAATGTAGGATTGTAGGTTTAAAGGTAAAACTCGTAAGTCATTTTTAGGTTTAAAACAGTGTTTAATTATGTCGAAAATTTAAATACTGATATTTTCATTTTTTATAGCAAAATAATATAAAAATGAAAATATATTACATAGATGACAAATAATCTGATAAAAATATTGTTTTCTAACAAATGATATAGTTAAGAGTTAATGATTGATAATAGTAATGATACGTACTGAATGGGTTCATTATTTTTTACTTTATTAAACGATGTTATCTTATTGAAAGAGAAGACTATTACTGCAAGCATTGCAGTGTCTAAATATATGATTTTATGTGTTAAAAAAAAAAGTTTATAGAATAAACATAATACTTATATGATTAATACTAAGCCAAAAATATTCTTTTCTAACTAATGATATAGTTGAGCGTTAATGATTGATAATAATAATGACACGTACTAAAAAAGTTATCTATTTTTTGCTACATTAAACGATGTTATCTTATTAAAAAAGAAGACTATTACTGCAAAAATTGCAGTGTCTAAACATATGATTTTATGTGTTCAAAAAAATAGTTCATAAAATAAATATGTCAAATATTAAAATGTTACTAAATTTTGAATAAAATAACATTGATCGAGCAATATACTTATTATGTTATCGGTATTATTTGATTATATTCTCTAAGTGCCGCCGATATACTTAATAATTATATATCTGCTATAATATTATTATTATTATTATTATTATTATTATTATTATTATTATTATTATTATTATTATTATTATTATTATTATTATTATTATTATTATTATTTTGTCAGAAAATGATGGAACACTTGTGGTATTTAAATGAAGAATTGACCACAATCTCATTATTTGACGACAATGAACGAGGTGTTGCTTTGATTGAGGAATACAACAATTACCTCACAAAAGATGAGCAACAACTGCAATGCTTATTGCAAGTAGTTCGCGAACATCGGCAGAGATATCCCAATTACAATAAGACAACTCTTCAACAAGATTAATTTCATGTAAATGTGTAAAAATCATTTTTAGACAAAAAAAATTCATATTTATGAAAAGTAATACATTTTTAATTTGTTATAAGTTTTAAGGAATTAATATATAATATTTATTAGTCATGAATACATACATGTTAAATAAATTCACTTGTCTGTTGGTCTGAATTAAGAAAACGCAAAAATACGAACAACTCTTCAGACCATGAATAAAATTTAACATATTTTTATGTGCAATCTATTTAAAAATGATTTTTCAATAAAATTACAGCAATCTTTAATGACAAAAGATAATAGTTTTATTTTTTTAAACTCCAAGACCTTGGAAATAAACTTTCAATTCATTTTAAGACCTTGAAACTAATAAAATTCGGAGGATTATAAAGAAAACGGCTAAATTGATAATGAATTTAACTTTGACCTTGAATAACTTTTGAATGAGTTGAGTAATCGAAAAATGATATTGTGCTTTTTTGTAGAGCGTTCAATTCTCTACAAAAATATTTGATTGAAATTGCAGAGCAATGTACGGTTCATTAGTTATAAGAATCAGAAAAAATTAATTTCGGCGGATTATGAAGAAAACGGCTAAATTAATAATGAATTTAACTTTAACCTTGAATAACTTTTGAATGAGTTAAGTAATCTAAAAATGATATCAAAGCTTTTTTGTAGAGCGTTCAATTCTATACAAAAATATTTGATCAAAATTCCAAAGCAATCGATGGTTCATTAGTTACAAAAATCAGAACAAAAATATATATATATATTGGGGTGTTTTTTTTTGCGACTATTTATTTTTTTCGCTCCCATCTCGAAATTTTGTTGGAAATACCCCAAAAAAAATTCCCCGAAAGTTTGAGCCCTTAATATTAATATTAAGTACTCGACCAGAGCGTGTGAAGATTTCCCATCTAAAATACATGGGATTGTTGATTTTTTTTTTTTTAAATTCCTACAGCTTAGCGGCATTTTATGGTATCGTCTTGCCCAAGATCGGAATTTTTTCAGAATTAAATGCTCTACAAAAGTGATGCTTAACACGAAGTCGTAATTCATACGAGTGGGGCAGTACGGACCGCTAAACCGAATTGTTTCATAGAATTCTTGTGTTCTCTCTCATTATCTCATAAACAACGAGACTTACAGAAAAAATGCAGAGAATAATTTTACAGGAAATTCAATTTGCTACAGTAAAATTCCTGTAAACTAAATCGTTAACTTTGATATTTCGTGAGATATTGGGCTTTTTAGTTAAGGTAGTATAGAATTTTATGAGTTTTTTGAGCTAAATTATTAAAATTATTGATTCTTCATTTAAAACTCTAAATTTTTTACGTGGAAATGGATGGCTATTAAAAGAATATTTACTCCTAGATACAATTTCATCACAAAAATATTTAAATAATTTAACGATGGTTTTAATAGATTATAATAATGTAAGTGATAACAAAATATTAAATTACAGTATATATATTTACTAATAATACAAATATTGTATTTTAAGAAATTTTTTTCTTCGAATACGTTGATTTTGTACACAAT
>JZSA01005869.1:0-32379 GCA_000956155.1 Cotesia vestalis
ATTTAAAATGATTAATTTTTTAATCATTTTGAATCCTACCAAATCATGTAAATCATTTTAAATCGTATCTCTTATGGGCATTCAACATTGTGAAATCATTCTGTTTAATAAGGGACATTATGAAACTATTTTCGTTTGAATACTTGTAAATTCTATTTTTTTAGCGAAATTGAAAAACTTATTTACTGATTAGAGCATTATCCATACATCTCTATTACTGCTCAAAAAATTACATTAACTGCCAACAATTATTACAATTTTCTCACTCTCCTATTTCTTTTTCTATTTTTTATTTAGAATCATCATCCAAGGGACGACTATGAAGAATTTTTAACCCTAAGTAATATCTTTTTGGGCGGTGCTAACAGTCAAGATGTAACATTTAAAGCTCCTGGTGCTTGTCACCACGCAAGATGGCTCTCAAAAGCTCTTTATTGTTTAAAAATATATTTATTTCACAAGAAATTCAAAGTATCAGCAGCGGTACTGGACATTCTCCGTAAAATATGTGTTTTTATTGTGTTATTTTATGTAAAAATATGGTTCAGTGCTCCAAACGCTATAAAAGCACCAAATTCAGACTTACAACTAATAAAAGATCTTATCGAGTATCGAAAAATTCATTCAGACATTGCCAATGCAGCACTTGAAAAACTATCCAGACATTTATGGTATTTGCACGAACAGCTAGCTTGTTTGGCTCTCTTTGATGGTCCGGTGTTACCGGAAGAAAAAATAAAAATCGTTAAAAAAATAGATAGCAACGTAGCTTTCACGAAATCAAAAAAGCATTATTTAGTACCATATAAAAACATTTCCTCACTTGCTAATAAAAACATCAGTGATTTTGTGACTCCAAATTCATCGTTAATTTTCAAACAGTTTAACCTTCCTTATGAATTTTTAAATACTGAAGTACACACATGGGAATCAAATCTCGATTATCAAAAATGTCTTGAAACATTCAAAAAGTTGAAAGTGGTGAACGATATTGCTGATAGAGAAGTCGCTCTTACTCAGAAATTTAATGAGGCTTTAACTCATAATGAAGATGAAAGGCAGAAAATTTTTCAAACCGTACAAAATCATCGCACACAGTATCCATTGTGTACAAAATCAACGTATTCGAAGAAAAAAATTTCTTTAAATACAATATTTGTATTATTAGTAAATATATATACTGTAATTTAATATTTTGTTATCACTTACATTATTATAATCTATTAAAACCATCGTTAAATTATTTAAATATTTTTGTGATGAAATTGTATCTAGGAGTAAATATTCTTTTAATAGCCATCCATTTCCACGTAAAAAATTTAGAGTTTTAAATGAAGAATCAATAATTTTAATAATTTAGCTCAAAAAACTCATAAAATTCTATACTACCTTAACTAAAAAGCCCAATATCTCACGAAATATCAAAGTTAACGATTTAGTTTACAGGAATTTTACTGTAGCAAATTGAATTTCCTGTAAAATTATTCTCTGCATTTTTTCTGTAAGTCTCGTTGTTTATGAGATAATGAGAGAGAACACAAGAATTCTATGAAACAATTCGGTTTAGCGGTCCGTACTGCCCCCACTCGTATGAATTACGACTTCGTGTTAAGCATCACTTTTGTAGAGCATTTAATTCTGAAAAAATTCCGATCTTGGGCAAGACGATCAACAATCCCATGTATTTTAGATGGGAAATCTTCACACGCTCTGGTCGAGTACTTAATATTAATATTAAGGGCTCAAACTTTTAGGGAATTTTTTTTGGGATATTTCCAACAATATTTCGAGATGGGAGCGAAAAAAATAAATAGTCGCAAAAAAAAAGCACCCTAATATATATATATATATTAGGGTGCTTCATTTGCGCAATTTATCGGTATCCTGTATGAAATTTTATGTTAAATATATAATATAGCGACATTGTCTATTATCAATATTGTTACTTAAATTCTAATAAGTAAATTAATTAGATAATACAAAATATATTATTTGTAGGTTACTTGTTGAATTTTAAATAGAGAAGTCTGTCGAAGATTGGAGTCATTATTTTTCTTCAGCTCTTTTTTTCCCCACTTAAACAATTTAGAACAGTACCACACTTCACCATTTTTATTTAAATTTAATCTGAAAATAATTAAAAATTACATAAAATAATCCATCTAAATTATTCTTGACTTCATAAAGGTAAACACTACTTTATGCGTGACATGCGCAATAGTAGCCAGAAGGGGACCTCCGCTATCTAGCTGCAGTCTAGTGGCCAATAGTCAACTAAAATCTTTACGGTATTTTCTGTACGTCACAACAGCTGGAAACCCTATAGCGAGCGTCCTCCTTCTATCTAGCCTTCGTGTAAGCAACACAAAATAATTTTTTATAACATTCAATATTAATTCAAAAATCTGAATAAATCATAGTATGATCTAGAGACTCAAAGAAATATATCCTTGCCAAAAAAAATTCTTAGCTTGATTTTTGTTTAGTTTATTTAATTGTTAAATAACTAATTTCTCGTAAACTTGAGTTTTCATAAAATCTCCTATGAAAATTTAAAAAATGTGTCTCCAATTTTTTTTTCTTTTGGGAGCTCTCATTACATAAATAATAAACAAGACCGCGAATTAAAAATTGTAAAAGTTTTTCATTTGCTTATAATAATTTCTAAAGTTATCAAAAATAGAAATATCCGGCTAATGTTATAAAAAATTTTTTTTTATTAAAATTTGTAATTTTGGTTGTTTTTGTATCAATATATAGCGTTTAATAGCTTGGCTTAAAAATTATTAACATTAATTGTTTAAAAACTTTTTATAATCAAGAGACAAATTTAATATTTTTGGAGAATTTTTTTTGTCATCTTGTTGTCTTACACCGTCACGAAAAACTGACACCCTGAAGTTAGCTAGTCAACAATTTAGTTTTTTGAAAAAAGTTACCAACAAAGTAAAAGTAAGGACATCTACGTATGTTTGCGCGAGAACTGACAACTGTTTTTACGATATTTATTCGAGTGTTTCTGAGCCTACAACAAGTGTTTTGTATCAGTCCGAATAAAATATATATAAATGATATAAATATACATAAATGTATATTTTTAACTTCCCGCTAAGAAAATTTAAAATTTTCAAATGATAGGAGCTTATTGATTTTGGTCCGATTTCCAACAGTCGAGTTTTCTTCGGATGCACACGTTTTAAAGTCCTGGGAAGCCATTCTGACTATTCCCGCCGTGATGTCCGGCCGTGTGTGTTTGTGTGTGTGTAAATAATTTTATATATATATATATATATATATATATATATATATATATATATATATATATATATATATATATATATATATACCAATATTGAATCAAGATTGTTATATTTCAAGTTGAAAGAAATATACTTTAAAGCCGAGTGCCATCCCGAGAATTAATAGAATTTCAAATGTCGTGGAAGCTGCGAATTCGCAAATAGATCCTGAAAATGTACTTACAACCGCTAGAACTTCCGAAGTTGAAACTTCTAGTACTACTTCGGATCTTAATGAAGTAAGTTGTGTTTTAAGTTATCAAAATAATTGTTTTTTTTTTTTAAGATTAAAGCTAATTACACATTTCTTTTATATTTTATTTAATAGCAGTCTGACAATACTGAACGTGAAAATTTAAGTCGAGGAGAAACGAATTTTAACAGTGATAGATTATTGGAAACGTTGAAAACTAATATGTTGCCACAAAAATGGAGCTGGGCTAATGATGTAACGGATAATCAAAAAATATTTTTATTTTATGTTGTTCCCAAATCTTTATCATCAAAATTTCACATTTTGATAGATAAAGCATTAAATGTTGTGGAATCGGGGCGCATCAAAGTTATTTGGTATAGAAGACAGAAAATTTAGCTGTGAGCACCCTTATGATATTGAAAGACGACTATGGTTTGCTTCTGATTTTTGCCACTTGCTGAAAAACTTTAGAAATGGAATAATTAAACTCACTTCTTTTTGAGTAATATTTTTATCTGTTATTAATATTTATTTATGTATATGTAGGTGTACTGATGGAGAGTTCATATTTAGTCTCCGGGTGGTATTATCAAAATGCTTTATTGGGAAGCACTCTTGAAACTTGAGGCATATGGTAAAATGAACTTAAAAATAGGTTTCAAATTATCACCTCATCATTTAAAACCTGGAGGTTTTTAGAAGATGAATGTGTTGCTCGCTACGCAGGTGTTTTTCATGTTGTTATGTACTTAAAATTATTTATTTATAAACTAATGAATGTTTGTAGCTTTCCTCTAATCATTATAATGTTGAATGTGTTTGATTTTAGTTATTTTCACGTCAATTAAGACTAGCTATGTCCATGTATAAAGATGAATATTATGAGCTGCACGATTGTGAACCTACAATAGCTTTAATGGAAAAAGTTGATAATGTAATCACAGCTATAAACTCTCGAACCCCAGAAAACGCTTTACGTCTAGACACTCACTGCTCTATGAGAAAGGTATTTCAATAAATATTAAAATAACATACTGATTACATAATTTCAGTCTTTTGACATTAATATTCTAAGGCTTCAGCCAATAAAACAATACTGCAAATAATTACGAGTGAATAAATTAAAAATATGAATTTGTAAAATTCTATAACCTGGATCATTTTACTTATCATTATGTTTAATGCTTAATTTATTACTAATTTGCATAATTTTTTCATTGAATATTTCCTGTCAACATAAAAAATGATACTCAAATATTTTCTATTGACATAAAAAACTTGTAACTTTTTTTTTTCGTTATACCGCTAAAATATTGCTTTTATTCCTAACTAACTTTTCATAATCTATTTAATCGCCAAGTTATTATTGACGTTGATTAATATCTCCGTGAATGAGAGAAAAAAGCTAAAGAGGAGATTCTAACAAAAGGATAACAAAACAAAAAGCTGAAAAAAAGAAGAAGAAGAAGAAGAAGAAGAAGGCTAATAAAGCTGACGATTTCGATAATTTTGAGGAGAATTTTGAGTTTCCAATCACATTCAGTACTTTAAATGGCTTTAAAGTAACTGTCGGAACTACTTTGAAATTATTAGAATTTTTACATGATAAATCTAATTATGATTACCTGATAACGTCGCGCTTAAATCAAGATGCTTTGGGAGTAAGATAGACAAGTTCATTTATGAATTAATTATTATTATTGATATGAAAAATTGTGGTGGTTTTTCTTTAACCGTGATATATTTTAGAAATTTTTCGGAATTATGGGGTCAGCTGTGGGTGTAACGACCACCCGGATCCAATACTTTTTGGCAAAGTTTTCCGTCTTCTCTGTAGCTATTTTCTAGCAACACCACCGAGGGGTTCCAACGTCACCGGTGGGGAATTACTGAAATCACTGAAGTACACTGAAGAGTCATTAACTGCATCTAGTCAAAATAAAAAAATTTGGCTTGACAAAATTGACTCTATTTACCTTTTGAGCATTGGGTCGATGAAACTTGTGATGAAAGTGATGACAATGAAACTGATGATGTCTGTGATTTTAATAAAAGAAATGTGAACTTTAATCAAAGTAAAAATAACTGTGATTATGATAATAATAACAATAATTTAAGTAATGTCGAGAAATCTGATTGTTGTGATGCTGATACTAATAATAATAGTAATAGTGCTTCTTATGTTACTAATAATAATAATAATAATAATGATAATAGTTCTGCTAATGCTAATGATAACTATAACAATAAGTTGCCGGAGACACTCTTAGCTAATAATACCTCTGACAATGGAAAATGATCTAATATTTCAAATGATGATAACGATTGGATCATGATTATGACATAACGTACAGTAGTGATCACGTCGTTTCATAGATTGCAGGATTCATGACCAGAAAAGTTTCTCGTTTTACGAAGTGTTTAGATTGTAGAGAAATGTTGACTGCTTCATTGCCAACGGAACGAGATAAATTAATTGAATAAAATAAGCGATGGAAATTTAATTTATCCAAGTGAAGCACTATTCTTACTAATAAAACAATTGGAAACTCAAGTATTCGTAGTTGTTAGAACTAAAAATTTTATCGATGATTTATTAAACTAAAAATTATCTCGATTATTTACCAATTCTTAGATGTGAAAAACACCGCAAAGAATTTATAATTAATAAATAATAAATAATTTTATTGTCATGAGAGGTCATTTTTCGACCGATTTTTTCAATCAAAATGTAAATAATCGTCAAATAATGACTAATCGTATCCGAAAATTTGGGAGAAAATAATATTTGTATGTCACTCTATACTGACCTTTAATTGAACTTAATTGCTGTTCGCTTTGATGTTCGTATTAATTATTATTGCCCAAATAAAAATTAATATTTGTTTGTATTTATAATAATAAATATTTTTTCTATCTAAAGTTATTCGCATATTTTTTTTAACACAAAAACCTCTATTTAAAAACTCAAAAAGTGACCATTTTTAAAACTTGCAAACGAAATAATAAATTTATCATTTCTATTTCTCATAATTGCTATTCTCTTTCAAAATTAATTTTTTGCGTCAACGATATTTATTTGAAATGTGATTATTTAAATTTGGTTTTCAAAAATCGTTTTTTATCGTGGTTCTAAGAAAATTTTTTAAAAATATAGATTATATTTTAATTTTAAATCTACAGGAACCTTTGCAGCAGTAGCGCGCTCTGGTGTCTGTATCCAATTTTGAGACCGTGACATTATTACAGCGAGCGTCATCCTTCTATCTAGCCTTCGTGGTTGTATACTTTGCTTAGCGGCGACATCTACGCACCGAAACGACCGTCCGGGGCCAATTTTCAACGTTAATTTAAAATTATAAATAATGAAGCTACAATTCCGGAAGTAAAGACTTATTTCACTGAATTTTTCTCTTCTTTTAAAATCTTTTTTTCAAATTTTAGATATCTTTGATATTTTTGAAGTTATAACTCCAAAACGGAGACTACCTTTTTTTCTTTCCGTTTTTTATTTATAACTAGGGCCGAGAATTTAGTTTTTTTAGAAGATAGAGACAGAAGATAGGTTTTCTGATTGGTCGTGATAAATAAATTGTTTTTTGTTTTTCGCAATCAAGTGAAAATAGCAGCTTGAAATAAAAAAAAATAAAAATTGGATTGCTAATCCAACATTAAAAAAGACGCTGACGGTCTTTTTGGAAGTCTCGCTTGAGATCTTGCTGGTCGTTTCGCTGGATATCTTGCTGGTCGTTTCGCTGCAGATCAAGCTGAGGGTCTCGCTGGAGATCACGTTGACGGTCTTGCTGGACATCACGCTGACGGTCTTGCTGGAGATCACGCTGATGGTCTCTCTGGAGATTGCGCTGGTAATCTCGCTGGAGATCACACTGATGGTTTTGCTTGAGATCTCGCTGAGGATCTTGCTGGAGATCTTGCTGGTCGCTTCGCTGGAGATCAAGCTGAGGGTCTCGCTGGATTTCGCGCTGACGGTCTCTCTGGAGATCATGTTGAAGGTTTCGCTGGACATCACGCTGACGGTCTTAGCTGTTGGATTAGCAATCCAATTTTTATTTTTTTTATTTCAAGCTGCTATTTTCACTTGATTACGAAAAACAAAAAACAATTTATTTATCACGACCAATCAGAAAACTTGGTTACGCCTATCTTCTGTCTCTCTTTTTTAAAAAAACTAAATTCTCGGCCCTATTTATAACAAATGAAATTTTTAATGGCGGATAAATTAAAAAATACCTCTTTCTCAGAATTAAATTCTAAATCCAATGTATCAATAGCCTTATTTATAAGAGGCTCGGATTGATTTTTCGCAGAAAACTCACTTCTCGACTAGACTATCTTGTTCCAGGCTTGGGTAATCATTGGGCCGACCACATTATTGGGGAAAGTTTTGAATCTACACATTTGAATAGAAATATCATGAATTCATAAACTTTAAACGTATGTACAAATTTATAAGTTAGAGTCAATAGATAACTTGTAATTAATTACGACTTGGCTGGTAAAATAATTCTCTTCATAATGCTAAAATATAATTTATACATAAACACTAGAGTTGAACCAGAAACGGATTTGAAATTTTTCTTAGGCATGGACTACATAGAAAAAAAACGACAATGAAATGACAGAAAAACTGTAAAATTTAGAGTTTTAACAATGTCAATAGTGGCTGGCTTTTGTTCTAAATCTGGCAAACCGAGACTTGTTTCAAAGGTATTGGCTGGGTTTTGGTTCAAGACTGGCTAACCAAGACTTGTTAGTTTGATATTGGCTAGATCATGGTTCCAGACTAGCAAACCGAGACTCTTCAAATGAATACTGGCTAGGTCTTGGTTCAAGACTGGCAAACCTAGACTTGTTAGATAGATATTGGCTAGATCTTGATTCAAAACTGGCAAAACAAGGCTTGTTAGATTGATATTTTTCAATGTATTGTTCACGGTATTATTTGAATTTTTAAACCGTAATAACTTTTGAATGAATCAACCGATTTTCTCGCCACTTACGGCATTCGACGCATTTTTTTAAGCTCTTTGAGAAATTTTAGAGTGCGAACTAGTCAGACCAAAAATTTTATAGAAATTTGTGACCTGGGTTGTTTAATTAGTGTATTAGGAGTTTATTGTTATTTTTATTAATCACTTAAAATTTAATCGAAATTATTATAATGATTATTATGATAATCATTTAATAATTTTTATAATTTGTATTATTTAGTTAATATTATTACATTATTGTTACTGAATGTTTGATTAAATTAGAAATTTAAAGAGTGTGAGAAATTATTTTGAGTTTGAGCGAGTTTAGCGAGCAAAAGAAAATAATTGTAAAAGAAATGAAAAGAATTGGAAAATATTCTAAATTCCAAGCCGATGTAGTATGGAAAATAAATAATTTTGGATGAAATTATTTTAAAGAATAACTACTTAGAATTTGGGCGACAGAATGGATAGATAATAGAAGATTGACGATTAAAATAGAATATAATTATGAGCAACTCGACTAAATGATTTTATTGAAAATGAAAACTCAGTGATTTTCGAAGATCGATAAAAAAACTCCAAGTACAAATAACGAGTTAATTATTCTTCGGGACTCCGGCATCAGTCAGGCCTCATGTCAGCTGAAGGTCACCGCCATTCCATGCTCGGTCACAATCGTTAGTTTTAAAAAAAAATTTAGGATTAGAATTATAAAAATTGTGAAATAATTAATTAATAATACCAGGACCTATTTCGGGTTATTAATTTATTTGTTCAGAAAAAATGATTCGTCTTATTCAGGTTACTTATTTTACAAATAGGCCTACCTAGTTTAATAATACTAGGAACATATTTCGGATTATTAATCTCAGATTCTCATGTCGTGTGTAGAATAATATTTATTAGTAATCATGAAATTAATAATTCGGCTTAAGCCAGTGAAAATGAAATTGAGTAAATCGACAAACTAAATTATTTAAGACAAAACGAATTTAACATTAAAAACTTAATCCAATAACATTTTCAGTGATTCGTCGCAATAAAATTAGGACTAGAGTCAGAAAATAATCCTTAGAATTATTAATTAAATAATTAGCTTAAAATTAAAAGTTCAGACACTTGTCAATTTTTGTCAAAAAATAACGAACATAAAAATTAACGGCTTTGAAAGAGATCCGGCCATTTGGCCACGCACTAAAATTCAGTATAAAAGCTTCTCAAGGTCAAAACTATAATCTCTCTGTGTAAACTACAATATCTTTTGTTAAAATTTCACATTTGGAAAGAAACTAAATTTCAGTAAAATTTTACCGTTTTGAAATGGATTAAATAAAATAGTTTAGATTAAATAAAAATAATTTAGACAAAAATTAAGGTTACTCAAATATCGGATTTAATTAGACTCGGACTGAACAAAATGGATTATAAATTTATTGAGTACATTTTTGGAAATAATCAATAGATTTAATCCTAGATAATTAGGAATTTTGATGTAGATAATTATTGTTGTAATATTAAGATCACGGCAGTAATTTAGTAATTAAGAAAATTAGAATTATGAATTAAGGAACGTTAATTAGGAAAAAAGAATGAAAAATTTATTAATTGAAAAATTTATTGTTAATATTGGAAATGGAAAATAGTGTGTTTGTGTGTGAGTAAAGAGTCTGCCTCGGTTTCATGGTATACTCCTCTGGCTTCGGAGTAGGTTTCATAGAGTAGTGTGAGAGTCCAGTGGACAGCGGGCACTGTAGCCATGTGAGGGTCCAGCTGGACAGTACGAAATATACCGTATGAGAGTGGGGTGTGAATGTGTCTTATTCCGTGAAATCTTATTAATTGTTACATTGGCCATTATTCCAATTGTAAAAAGAATTAGGAAATATATAATTTTGTAAAACGAGTTTCTGTGTTTAAGTTTTGATTCCTTTCAGCAAATTCTTACGACCCTGACCTATTACTCCATGTTCTGGTCCAGTTCTGGATACTGAGTCGAAAATTCTAGTGGCACCCTTAATAAATAAAAGGGGCGACCAACGAGCAAACGACATCCCGTTTCAAACAAAATCATCTGGATTCGAGTCTCGGTCTGAACTTTCCAAATAACTTTTTAACTTTCCGTTAAGAAAATTAAAAATTTTAATAAATCGGGAAGTTATTGGTTTTAATCCGTTTTGCAAGAATCGAGTTTCCATCAGTGTGTGTGTAAAAAGACTATTTGAAAGGGCTTGACCAAACTTAGATTTTAAATACCATTCGGACTGATAGATTTTGATAAACCTTAAAAAGAGATCATCTCCAAAAACTAATCAACTCTTAACCTTGAAAAACCACGTTGATTACCGCTAGTCCCGTCAAAATCCGTTAATTCGTTCAAGAGATATCGTGAACGAAAGAAAACCGAAAAAAGCGTTTTTTGAGAAGCACTCCGAAATTTTTAGTTCGATCAATCCAAATTCAAAAAATCTTTATGTGGTTTAAAAAATTGCGTTGAATGCCGCCAACTACTTGAAAATTGGTTCATTTATTTAAAAGTTATTTTAGTTTGAAAATTCAAAAAATTGTGTTTTATCAAACTTCTACGAGACTTTTGAACTCGATAAGCTCAAAAGCATAGAAAAGCTATCTCTTTGTTCTCGGAGGGCTTTAAATAATACATAAATTATATTTTTGCGCTCGAACAGCTCAAAAACATCATAAATGTGCAATTTTAAGCGTTCAGATATAGAATTAGCGGAAAGTTGCAGAAATGGCCTTTAGGGTCAACCGTTTTTCAGATTTTTTTTCATTTTATTGTTTTCGACAGTAGCGTGAATTTATCGTGATTCAACGGTAGATGAAATCTACATTGTCGGATATAACGTCGTAGATTCACTTGCGTAAATTCATCTATTCTGCACCAACAGTCCGCAAATCAACTGTCATAAAACAGAGGTTATTACTCACTTTTTCATTACTTAGAGGTGAATAACTAATGAAATCACCGTACTTATTTAATCAATTTATAGTAGACATCGTTTACAACGGTATTCGATGCTGACTAGAAAATCTCTCGATGAAAATGACTTTTATAGGTTGAAACGATCGTAAAACAACCTTAAACTGACCGTGCTTTCATTGTGTTGCTGAAACTGCCAGGGTTACCTTAATTTAAAATATTTTTCCAATTCTAATTACGTCCTAAGATCTAATTACGTGTCTACTGGACTTCTACATCATATTTTGACTATCTGACCATCTGTTAAATTTATTTGTTCCTTATAAATGAAAGGAAAACTCTGAAACTTCACTGAAACTTTTTTTATTAATCCAATAAGTATCAGTATTTTAAAATGCTCAATTTTGCTACAACACGTTCCTAGCTGTTTTACAGTAAAATATCCAGTGTACCTAGAGATACGGCACGCATTTCTCTCGTTTCAGATCTTAACAATAGATTGCTTATAGCGTCAGAGAAACTCGATAATATTTGTGGGTTGAGAGAAGCAGTAAAGGCATTGAATCATTGCTTATACGTGACTTTGTTTAGCCCTGATATCATGGTTACAATACTTAATCTTTTTTTGTTATTCCATCTATCAGTTATAAGAAAGGGCATCTGCACAAGGTATACGTTTCGAAAATGATACTTCTTCGACAATTGAGATTTTAAATAGTATACGAAAGATTCAAATGATAAAAAAGTGCCGCTTAGCAGCCAAAATAGTAGTAGATTTTTTACTGAAATAAAAAAATAAAACTGATCATTTAAAAGCTTTAATCCCATTTGAATTGCTTATTTGAGAAACCCCATGAGTCAAAAATACTGAAATTTTCAGGAGAAGCAAAGGCCTTTTTTCCGGTTTGCATTAACATCGTCAACCAATGATAAATAATAATAACGTTTACATCCCTAAAAAAGATTCGAGCATAAAAAATTTTAAATGTTAATTATAATGATTAAGAGCTTGTTGACTTACAAGGTTTCTCAACAAAACGAACACAATTGAACTAAAATCATTAATTTATCAATTCTTCTTTCTCATTGATTAAGTAAATTCATCAAATAAACTAAAAAATATGTAATAGAACTTCAATTAACGAAAATTATAACATGTAATCATTTATTTTTAAATTAAAGTCAGTGGAATCACAGTCAACACTAAAAAAATAATTTAATTAAATTTCATTACACTAATACTGCAGGAATTAATAAAATTAAACTGAATTAAGCATTGAACTAAATCAGAATTGTTCAATTTTTGATAACAATATACATATATTGTAACAGGGTGAAATTACCCTAAATCGATAAGTCACCGGAGATCGATAATTGTTTGACATAGCACTGGCGCGTCTCGTGTGTGGGTGTGTGTGTGTGTGTGTGTGTGTGTGTGTGTGTATGTGTTATATATTTTTGAAATAATTGGTGTAGTGCTGTCGCTTTCTCCCGTTATTCGACTTGAACTTGCCGTCACCGGAGCACCGGACGGAAGCGGGTTTAGTACCCGTATGATGTTTTGGTTTCGGGCACAATGATAGAACTTGTTAAACGTGAATTTACCGCGAAACAGTGGCCACCGAGCACCCACCCCAAGACACTAAATGTGTGTGCGTGCGCGCGTGTGTGTGTGTGTGTGTGTGTGTGTGTGTGTGTGTGTGTGTGTGTGAGTATGTAACCCTTTAATAACTTTTGAATGGCTTGACCGATTCGATCGCAGTTGGCACCATTCGGAAAATGTTTACTAATCTTGGATTTCCTGAAAATTTGAACCGATTTGGACCTGTAGATTTTGAGAAATTGCAAAAAAACTGCAAAAACAATTTTAAAAAAATGGTTTTCTTGGAATAACTCTTAAACAGCTCTACCGATCAATTCCAAAAACTAATCAGCTCTTAACATCAAAAAACCGCGTCGAAGGCTGCCAGTCCGGTCGAAATCGGTTGATTCGTTCGTGAGTTATCGTGAACGAAAGAAAACTTGTCTTGGAATCCAAATGTTGTGTCATGAGGTGAACTAAAACAGGATCCCACTCGGCTATTTGTATGCCTAACGCCTTCAATGAATTAGTTGTCTCCGAAACCGTGTTAAGAAGAGAATTGAGAGTGCTAGAGGAACGGGCACCTGGCGTCTGAACACGAAATAGCTTGTCCAATTGCGCCGATGAGTAGTCTTTTGTTCTAGTACCTGGCAGCGAGCATGTCCCAGGCTACTTCAAACGAGTCTGCAGAGATCTGGATGTTCGAGATGAGGCTTGCTGCATTTCCGGAAAGGCTGTTACGTAGGTGAACAAACTTCTAAGCGTTGGAGATGGCTGTATTCTCTCCGATTAAGGAGACGAATAGGTCCGAGAACGCTCTCCAGTCACCATAGTTACCCGAGAACGGAGGAATGGGAATCTTTGGTAAAGATGCAGGTCTTACATTGGAGCCACCGATCATACTGTGGTTTGCAAGCGTGGATCCAGCAGGAGGATTTGCCGCTTCAAGCTCAGCGATTCGTTCTTCGAGAGCAGCCTGAGTATTGATGACAAATTGGATAGCTGCTTCGTACATATTGTGTGCCACGTATGGATCGTCTGAAGGTATCTCACCGTAGAGGGGACGTTTCGACCAATGAGAGAGGCTTCGAAAAGTTAGAAAATTAGGTACTGGAAAAGGCGCCGACCGTGGAGAGAGCCCCTGTCAGCTAGTTGTAAATTACGGCTCGTTTTTAAAGTTTAAAACGTCCTTGGCTTGACGTGTACGATCCAGATGGTTCACAAATTTCCAACAGGTGCTTACTATGTAGTTTATTTTTTAAACCTATTGTTAATTTTATATAAATCATCAAAAAATAAATGTGGACATAAACATGGCGGCTTTGTTCATTTCTGGTGAGTTGATTGACCGCCATACATAGTGCCACGGAAATCAAGAAGGACCGATCCCCGGAGTAGTGACGAGACGAAGGAAGCCAACTACAACTAGGACTTCATTCTCAACGAGTGAGATCATTGATTTATTCGTCAAGGTATCAATTATTACTCTGTGGGAAAGAAGTGGACCGCAGTTTACCTAATACTCGGTTTCTTCTCTTATTTAATTATAAATTGGATTGTTTAATCGACGAATATTTATTTAATCAGAATTTTGATATTTGCTAGTTTGAATTGAGTGATTTTCATGGGGGCTTATACCCGAGAGACACTCAACCGACCTTGAGTCATAAATTCTTTCTACATTCTTCGGGAGAGTTTGTAACTAACTGAAATTAATCAATGAAATTAATTAACATCTGAAAAATTCGTTTATTTGATCGTTATAATTTTATAACACTTAATTCAAGAAACAGTGGTTAATTTTGTGTTTGAAAAATAATCGACAAGCATTTTTTTTACTCGAGGAATTTGGTCGAGCCTCGATATATTTTGCGTCGCAATAAATTTCAAACACCTAAGGTCAATAACAAACAAACTAGCGAATGTTCTAGCTAAGAAAAATGAATGCTTCGACTTTTGTCGATTTTTATAATTTATAAATTTACATGGAATTTTTATCCAATAATTATATTAAGAATTATTAATTGAAATAGTTTACATTGCGAAATATTTTATTACTTGGAAATTAATTAATTTAGGCTTAAGTCTGTGGATTTACATAAGTTTAATTTACTGAAAATTAATAATTAATACCGTGGACATTAAGTCCAGGAACTGAGTTATTTTATGTTGAAAATTTTCACTGATAAATTTGGTTATAACTAATTAATTTTATATTAATAATTTCTGATTTCAATTACTAAAATTTTAATTGTGATTAAATTAATTATCAAAAATTTAATTCATGTAAATCCCGGAATAACTTTTATGTCGGCAGATTATTAAGACCTCCGTCTTCATATTTTAATCTATTAATTCAAGATGTTAAGACCTCTTGTTGTAAATATTCATTGTTGTATTATTAAGACCACGACAATAAATTAGTTAGAAATTTTAAGCTATTTTAATATTTTAAACCAAAATAAAATTAGCAATCGGAAATTGAAAGTTGGATATTTTTCTACGCCAACTTTAGAAGTTGGTCTTGTAAAATTTAACAAGAAACAATCTATACAGAAAAAAAAAAATTCTTGCTCCAAAAAAATTTTGAGAGAAACTGAAATTATTTTGCAGCAAGAAAATTTACCCTTGAGTCAAGATTTTTTTCTTTCTGTATAAGAATTTATATAATTAAAATAATCTTAAGCTTTACCTGTGGATTTTTTCCAGTGTTTTCTAACTGCATTTGGATAAAAATATTCTGAATCGCTGACAGTAATGAATTATTAGTCAGCAAGAACGATTTTTTTAATTGTTTGACTTCTTTACATTTTTTTTTATACTTACACATCACAACAGAAGTTTTAATTTTCTGCACACGGAGAGCTTCAGTTAAGCTCGCGATATTAAGCTGATAAGCTGAGCTGTTATCAACAATGTTATTATTAATATTATTATTATTTTATTAGATACAGTTAACATTGATACATCTGAATTATTTACACTAGAATTACGCACTTCCATATCAGTAGCATTAGTGTCAGAAATTGCACTTAAATCACAAAACTGCAAAGCGGAATTTCCATTAGCGTCACGAGAAATAGCATTAACATTAACGTCCGGGTATGCGTCTTTAATTAGACATCTTCGTGCGCAAGTTGATTTAATCATTGCATCTGAAAAATGTTTATAACATATGCGATATTTATAAAGATTTTCAGATGAAACATCATATAAATTAGGCTCGCACTTAATCATCTCCCTCCATGTCAATGCACGAATCTCATCCTTTGGAAAATAATGACTTTGGTCATTTTTTCCGGATGAGCATTCCAACACAGCACACTTCCACGGCATTTTATATAATTTAATTATATAAAATAATTGCCAACAATAATATAAATTTTTAGATAAAAGAGATTGTAGATAAGTAAGGTTGCGTTGACGCGTTTTC
The DNA here is from genome assembly GCA_000956155.1 of Cotesia vestalis. Classification (NCBI taxonomy): domain Eukaryota; kingdom Metazoa; phylum Arthropoda; class Insecta; order Hymenoptera; family Braconidae; genus Cotesia; species Cotesia vestalis. Next base: position 16,446 of record JZSA01005869.1, read on the forward strand.
TATTGTTTGAGAATCGAACAAATTGCGATCGCGAGCAGCGCGGCGGGCGAGTATACATGTATGCATATTAATATATGTATCGGAGAAAAGTACAAATCTATAGCCGATTAGACATTTTAACATTATCGCCAAGTTGTATATAAATATAATAAAATATTGTGTGCCTATTTAAATGTTTGAGTTAGTAGCTACTATTATTTGCGAAGAAATTGAGAAAAAATTTTTTTTTATTAAATGAATTAATAATTAAGATAGGGAGTAAATACAATTATAGTTCTGGAATAAACAGACATCTAATTATTTTTCGAATTCTAATATTAAATTAATTATGATAAAAAAGATTTCTGAAATTTTTTTATTATTTATTTTGTTATTTTTTGTATATATGTATATAGTGTTTGTAAATAGAAATATCGTGTATATAAATATGTAAATATGTATATTTTACTGTTTATATGTAAATATTTATATGTGTGTGTGTAAATATTTATTTTTCATGATATATATAGATGTTAAATATATAGAAATAAAAATAACAAATTATATTCTATTATTATTGAATAATTATTATTAATTAATATTTATATTTAATTTAAAGAATTAAATTTCTTATTAATATTTACTTGCATAATAGTTGTAAATTAATGCTGTTTTTGATTTTTTCAATTAATCATTATTATTATTATTATTATTATTATTATTATTATTATTATTATTATTATTATTATTATTATTATTATTATTATTATTTTGTTATTAAATGCGCAGGGAGGTTTTCCCCGGAGTCCGACTCTCCGAGGGCCCAGCCTGAGCTCCATCCGTTACTGCTGGATCACTCCGCACAACAAGGCGGTTAGTGATCACAGCAGGCCAAAGTCATTTCCCTAAGTAGACGGAGAGAGCCTAGTATTACAGCCTTTTGCATCCTGACCGGTAAGACCTCAGCTTTTGATGAGCAAGCTGGAACTTTGGCAAGCGAGGATACAAAAGACTGTTTCATCCCTCCAAGGACGCCAACAATCAGGACGACAAGCTTGACACGGTAACCTGGGTAAAGTTTGCCAATTTCAAACAGGAGATCCTGATATATTTGTCTTTTGTGCTCTTCTTTGGCTGAGATGTTATATTCAGCCGGGGCCGAAAACTCAATGACATAAATGTCACGAGTAGCCTTGTCGAAGAGCACAATATCAGGTTTGTTGTGATCTATCCGCCGGGTTGTTGCAAATGGCATGTTCCAATAAATATAGAGGGCGCAGGTCGACGAATATGGTGGAGCGCGCCAAATTTGTTTAAATTTAAGCGTTAAACGTTGTGGATTAAAGCATGACAAGCATGACTACATAGTACTATCATCGAGAACGAGACACGTAATATAATGTTAATATGTATACAATAGAAAATATTAGAATTTAATAGAAGAATAGGTTACCTTTTGACTTGTTGCTACCTGCTGAGACAACGTAGGTTACTAGAGTAACGATTAGAAACACTTTACTACTGAATGTTTACTTAAAATTTGACTTCGTTTTTCGCGACAATTTAAAATGCGCCCTATTGGCGGAAAATTATATTTTGAATCAACGCTTTTCGCGGAATATTAAAACTTTATATCAACGCTTTTTGCGGAAATTAATGCACACAAAGAAAGTAAATAAAAAAACTATTTATACTATAATCTGGTTCACGTTTCTGACCAAATAAATTTCTGACTGATCAGTGATGCAGCTATTTGAATTTATTTTTTTCGGAATTGTCAATGTCATTTTTTTTAATACTGCGATTCTATTGTTTTTATTTCATAACCCAATTAAGATTTAAAATAACACGTGTGTTTCGTGTATTTTTGTATTGAAGTACATTTTAACGTATAAAAAACATATTATTGGAGTATATAATTAAGTTTATCATTAGGTTTATAATTAAGGTAAATTATAGCACTGCAAATGTATTTATTTACTGATGTTTTTTCATTTGACTATCACGATGAAATTTGTATTTTTCATTTATCATGTTTTTTCACAGAATCATTGCAATTAATAAGAATGCCACCTAAAAAAGCAGCCATTGGTAAACAAACCGCCAAATCAAAGTCGGTAAAGGAAAAAAGAGTGGCTGAAACAGCTGAGGAACGCGAGTCACGTCTTCAGAAATTATTAATTTTGGAAATTTAATTTTTTTTTATTATTTATATATAAGAATTGCTGGCATAATTTCGAGTATAATTGGTGTGAGATCATCTGGGAATGTGAAATATTTCATGTTCACTGTTGAGCATGATAATATTAATTATGTAATGATGTTGAGGGATTATTCCGCACTCTATATTCTTAAATTTAATGAACATCAGGTAAATTATTAGTTAATTCACTACATTAGATATTTATTCAATCGATTTTCAGGCAGTTCATATTTACAACGCACATGCTCTACAACTAACTTTTAATGTCAATATTCAAGCGAGCCCTATTTGTTTCTGCATCCATCGTAGAGACAATATTATTTTAACTAATATGTTTATGGCTGTAGGTGATAATCTTTACCCGCTAGAAAAAAGGGTAGAAGAAAATGAAATTGAGGAAGAATGATCATTATTATTGTGGCGGTTTCATTCTTATATTTATTGTATTATGTTAATAATTTAATTCATGTATGCTTGAATAAAGCCCGGCGAAGCGGGCTGGGTATGGAAAAGGCCTAACCACGAACATCAAAATTATGCCCGGAGCACAATAAAACTGTTGGCGTCAAAAACGTCGAGACTTCCTAAGATTGCTGTAGACTGATTGTGATAAGCTTTTAGTGAGCTTATAAAGAGACATCAATTTTGATGTAGTGGGAAGACAGATGGTACCTATGTGTTGGAAAATTCTAGAAGTTTCAATAGTATGACTCAAATTCATGTGCGTTTTACGTGATATTGAGCAACTATCGAATATGCACTAGAATGCGGTCATAGGCAAATACAGGTGTTAAGGGCGACACGGAAACTCGAAGTCTAACCGTTTTCCAAGACAAAATGTTGAATTTACTTGCGTCAGAAGGTAGCATCAAGTGTACAGCTATTGTAATATTAAATAAATGTGTCAACCACTTAAGTAAATAAGTAACCGAAAATTAAGAAATACAAAAATCAAATACATATATAAAATAAATGGAAATTTAATATAAGAAAGTTTATAGGAGTGAAAAAAAAAAAAAGAAGGATGGCAAAATTTGGCACGATATGACCCCTACATACGTCACACCTCCATGCTTAAGAATTTAGCCCTATTCCACGAGGGCTGACTATTTATACAATACCTTGTGTAAATTTGTACAGAAATGTTATGGGTTCAGAGCGCGCTTTTGAACGACTAGAAAGTTTTAGTGACTACTTGAATGAATTTTAGTGATTTATGCTTTACTAGAATGTCCAGCAGTCTTCCGAGTCCCATGACTTGGATGATGTACAAAGGAGGCCATGCAAGTGATTAGGCATCAATTGTCCTTTAAGTCCAAAAATGAGTCGCAAGTTGGATCAAGTTGTGGCGGAGTGCTTTGTGTGTGAAAAACATTAATATTGTAAGCTGGGTCACTGATAATGATCCAATTTTCTTACATATTACTGATTATAAAGTTCAGCTAAGGTGATGTCTGATGGTCCAAGAGAAACACTGATGTTGAGTGGAGTACTCATGTCTTTCATTTGAGTGTTATGGTCCAACTATATGACTGTTTTATTGGAGGAGATCAGGAGGATTATGCGATCAGTATTTGCAAGAAGATGGTTTGGGTTGGACTTCTTGGTTGTCTTTGGCTCTCTTTTGCGGTTGATGTCTAGGGCTCGGTTGAGTTTTAGACGTTTGCTCTAAAAAGAACTATTGTATTATAAAATGTTTATGCTGCAATATGAAGTAAAGGTTCTGTTTTCTGAAAAGAAAATTTTCTGTTCATTCAATTGCACCTTCTGAATTGACATTATTAACATTAGTGTAATATATGCATGGTAAAGTCGTCTATATAATGTATACTATAATGGAGAAGTTGATATAAAAGTTAGGTGGTCTTGTCATCTTAGTCAGTTTTCTTTGGACCTTTGAGGGTGTTGTGTGTCTTGTAGTGCAAGAAAAAAAATATGGAAAATTTTGCTCGTGAAGATGGTGAAGTGCCGATCCTAGTTGATCTTAGTTCTGACGAAGAAGTGGATTCGGACGCAGAAACGTTGATTGATGAGGAGTTGCCAATGGATGTTGGTAAAGTTCTCGAACTTGAAGAAGAAGAGGATGAGAGGATGTCGGTTGGAGAGGGAGAAGAGGAACCTGGTGATAACTCAGACGAAAATTCTGAGGATGAGGAGGAATCAACGGCAACGGAGGATTCGGGAAGTTCCAATGATTCAGGGTTTCTTGGTTCTGATGAGGAAATTGATATGGAGGAGGACCATAATCTCGGAAAAAGTGCAATTGGCAAGGATTTGTTCAGTTTGAAGGGTCGTTTGGGAGAGATGACGACCAAGGATTCAAAGGTTTCGGGCCAGAGGATCAAGTTAAGGAATGATCAAGCTGAAGAGGAACATTGCTTGGCAAGGTATCGGCAGGCTGCTTCTCTCGTTCCTGAAAGGCATCTTTTGGACCTGGACTTCGTCCCCAGGATAACTGAGAGAGAGAGAGAGTTCAGATCAAACCGATCTTTCCTCAGGGTAAGTTGTTTTTGAATCTTGTTTGGTGATTATTATGTATAATGTTTTCTTTTTATTTTGTTTATAGTTGTTCGTGGAGCTTGGGCCGGATCTTTGTGCAGTCTTGAGAGGTGCACCACTTCGGATTTTGGCATATATAGACTGGTTCATCGTAGAATTAAGAAGTGCACCGGGGTGTAGTTCCGATCCAATTTGAGGATATTATTCGAATTACTATGTATTTTATCCTGTATTTTAAGTTAAAATATAATATTTTTCTCTCTACAATGTGGTTCTCTCTCTTTTTTTTTTTTTTTTATATTAAATATTAATACTTTTAACATTAGGTAGATACCCTATTCATTCAATATCCTTAGCTTATAATATAGTGACGTGATTATTATACATTTAAAACTATCTATTCTTTTCATGAGTTAAGTATAAATATTATAATTTCTATTCAGTATCTTTATGTTACTACTTATTGTAGGTTCTTTAGTAGAGCCTTTTTATTTTTAATATGAGATAGTCTATTCTATTGACAATATAAAAAAACGGAAACTTTTGAGGTTGCTTTCTCATCTAATTCTTAAGGAAAAAATAGCATGAACAATCAGTACAATAAGTCTTATTTCATCTTGGAAAAATGTCTTAGGTAGTCTGATGTAAGCAGAGTTATAGATTATCGCAAGCAAAGATTTTATTCATCGTGATAGTTGATGTGAGTTCCAAAGGGGGTCTATATGGTTCCTTTAACATTTTTCCAATTTGAGTAAAATATGATTGTTCTTGTTACTCTTGATTAAGAAAATTTCGAAAAAGAGAGTTAATGTGGTGCAGTTGAGGCTGAGCCTTGGCCAAAAGGGCCAACAGAAGGTGTGTCGTAAATTACTTCAGTTGGAGGTTTGAAATCAAAGTAGGTATTGGAACTAGGAACGGGAGCTGGAAGTTGAGTGTCTTCTTTGTTTAATGCGTTATATTGCACAGGAGGTTTACTTATACGAATGATTAAAATTACTCCGACAAGTATGTTAAAAAGGAAAAAGATTGCGAATACACTGTATAATATTAAGTGTATGTCTAAGGAGTTATTATTATCGCTACGTTTGAGACCATTTGAAATTTCAAGGAGTATATCGGATAGTCGGAAATCGTAATTTAATATTCCGTAATCAGAGATTATAGGAACCTTCTTGGTTGAATTTTTGCTAATAGAGGGTGTAAGTCTAGTTCAGGAACAACTTGTGTTAGTTCTAATTTAAAGGAACTTGGGTAGGGAGGTTATGAATGGTTGGATAAGCCATTTCCGAACAACTAAACAAAATTTGCGGTAGCTACACAACCTGTCTGAATTTCTATTATTCCTGTGCCAGAAAGATTAAAAATAGAAGTATTTTTATTGCAACTCGTCAACAGAGGGTCGGATTCCGGAAGGGAATATATCCAACCAGGTGATTTAATTAATGGTTTCCAAAAAGGTTGAAATACTTGATTTATTCTTATGTCACAAGCTAGTATAGTAAAATTTCGTTGGTTTAAGTAAAGTGACATCTCACAAGCAGGGTCTATAGTGGAATCATATAATGAATACTTTGAAGGGCATAAGAAATATTATCAATGGATAGGCACTGTCTAATGTCATCCTGATTTATAAAGGCATACCAAACTCGGTCTATACCAGTGAGCAGGTAGTCAGAACGAGGTTGAATGTATGCTGAGCCTCTTGTATTGTTACCAAAAATTTGGGCAACGGGCTATAAATGGAGTTTATTTAAATAATATAATTTTGACTCTAATAAAGGTATGTTTACAAAAACAAATAAATTCTCTTTATAAAATTTAAATTCTAGAGTAGAAATATGTAATAAGTGGTTAAAAGTAAAATTATCTAATGAATGTGGTAATAGATTTAGGATTGTTAATAGTGGTTCTTTCTTTAACTAGATGAATTTCTCCGGACCTAAAATACCAGCAAAGAGTTGACCAGCTTGTCCTAATTGTATACCTGTTATTATATCTTTTAAAGTACTTAAATAATCAACAAAAATGGATCGAGTAATATAAGCCCATGGTCTATAAACTTCTAAATATAATAAGGCTGTATTTAGTTTTGTTGGGTGATTTATCATTTACTAATTCTTCATTTAGCTTTAAACTCGTAAATCTCATTTCTTTAATATTCCTAAAATTGCCATTAGGAACTGAACTAATAAGTTGAGTGTTATCAGGTAGCAATAAAGTTTTATTTTTATTATAGGGGTCTTGGAAATCGAATTGTCTAAGTTTGTTAATGTATGTATTTAATTGTGAACTTTCAGGAGCTGGGAATGACCAGATAGGTTGTCTACTCTCAACACTAAAATGTTTTAACTCTTTCAATATTTTTGCAATGTAAGAATCAATTTGAAATTCTATGTATTCAAGTTCGTCATGTGACATTATAAGTTCGCAAATTCTCACTGGTATATATGTTTCACAGCTATTGATAACTAGAAAGATATCTAAATCAGTGATGGCTGGTTTATTTTTAAATTCAATGACAGAAACTACTTTCCCATAGTTTTGTGTAAATCGGACTTCATTCAGTTGTTCAAAGTAGAGGCTGGATTGTATAGGAAAGGTCTGTACGTTGTTAGCGTTAGTAAATTTAGATAACAAGAAAAATGAAACTATCAATTTTACCGCCTCCATTGCTGATGGGTCTCGTCTGTTATATTTACCCTAAACAAACATTAAAATGAGAATTAGACTGAGGTAGTTTGAAACAGGCATTTGTATGTGTATAGTAAATCAAATTTAAATATCTTGTAGAGGTATCTCTTGTCCTTCATTTCGTTCAATCAACGGGGGTTTCAAATGCAACAAAAGACTAGCCCATAGAGCACCAAATAACCATAAACTACAGCCATATGCTGCGTGTATTACGTATCCATGCACTAAAGTATCTATTGCAAATTTTATGGTTTTGAAAGTTATGTAGGCTCCCAATATAGTTACGCTAAATGTACCAACAGTATTAAAGAAACTATAAACCTTACCCCATGCAGTAGTGAAGGTAGCTTTTATTGCTTCTTCATCAATCAGAGTGTCGATTTTAATAGAGTGGTCAGCTACTGTTTGTCTTGTCGCGTCGCGTGCTATGGTATTTAGGACAGCGATGCGTTCAATTGGGAACATTATATGGTTACGAAGATTTTCTAATCCTTTTTTAGTATAAATACCACCGGTGGCAAGTCCTTTTGCGCGGGTGTAAGACCAGTTATAATTTATAGTCGAACTCAGCCTTCCAGGTTCGGCTGCTATTGAAAGTTTAGGGTTTAATTCGACCCAATGATTTTCAAAATGAAACATAGGTGTAAAAAGAGGATTGCAATTTATTTGAGTACCTGTTCTTGTTAAAACATGAGTACGTGGTAACATGAAATACGGAGTGTTACTTCTATTTACGGGTAATTCATGATTGCAAGAATCAGTTTCTCGAATTTCAACATCTACAGCTATGCATTTAGCGATTCTAATAACTTCTCCAGCTACATGTGCAATGTAACCAGGCTGTTTCATGAATTGGTATGCAAATTCATCTGGTGCTATAGAAGCAATAGTTAACGCGTTAAACAAAACCTTTTTCTCTATTTCGCATTGTTGTTCAAATAATTAATTACATAATGCTATCATTTCATTTCTAAGATGTTGCTCAAAATAAACAAACTTTGCATTTACATACGTGAATAAATCCATATTGTGGGTTGCAACTCGTTGATTTAGAGGTAAAAATTCGCTACGTTCCGAATCTAAAATGAACAATTTTGGGTGATCGGTCTTGATTAAAAGAGAAAGACAATTTGAATAAAATCCTTCTGCAGTTACGGCAAAAATGGTACCTTTGGATTTTAACATACATAGTTCTTCTTCGGAACTGTTTGTATAAGATTTAATTTTCGTAGCTAAACCTTCATATAGGACTCCGAATTTGCGATAAGCACAATTGTCTTCTGGTGGTAAATCCCAATAAGTATTTCCACCTTCGAAGTCTATACATTGTGCGTTTTGATAGCGGCATCTATTATCGGATGTTAATATTATTTGGAGATCGTTATTGCTAACAGGTGCAAAATAGTCTCTAAGAGAGAGAGAGACGCCAAAAGCGTCTGTATATGTTCCTCGTTACCGAACTCCATCTATAGAATATGCACCTTGAGAAGAGATTGGGCGCGTAGAGTTAGCAAGAATATCTGCATGGGAGCCATAAAAATAGAAATGTCCGGTGTTGTGGATTTTCTTACATTCGTCATGTCCTATTTCATGTATATACTCTATATCTACGTTAACTACACCAAAAATGTGATTCAATTTACCGTAATACCGAATGATTTTACGTACTTTAAGTTTACATTGAATGATTTTAATAGTGGAAAAATCTAGAGTTTGTAATAAATGTAAAATACTTTGTGAGACAGTAGGTTTAGGTGGTGGAATACTGCAGTCTTTTACGTCCAATAGAGAGAGTGTTGTAACATTTAGAAACGGGGCACTACAGTCGTAGGCGATGAATCCAAGCGTTGATTGTAAAAGAAAATTTGCCAGTGTTGTTATGTATAAAGCTCTCATCGTGATCCTAAGAACTAATGGTTCTGAAATGTCTCAGATTAGTTAATATTTGTTAAAATTTTAATAATATTCAGAGTCTGAATCGGGAGTTCTTGATTTACAAAAATTTAATTTGTCGACATGTTTAAGCAAGCGTTTACCGTTTTCGTCTTCGATTATTGCGTTATGTTTATCAAAAACGTCTGTAATGACATAAGGTCCTTTATAATGTGAATCGAACTTTCCTTTTCTCGGTTCTTTAAGGGCATAAACCTTATCACTGGGTTCAAGAGGACACGGATTCAAATGCATAGTATTTCTTTGAACGATGTTTAGATTTAACTAAAGTTTGAGCGGCCAAATTTCTCATGTCCGTCATTCGTGTGATTAAATCATGCAAATATCCACCGTAAGTTTCGCTCCTTTCTGGCATAGGAAACGAACTTGGAGTTTGGGCCTTTTTGCCATATATTAATTCGTAAGGAGTAAAATTAGTAGATTCATGCACGTAAGTATTATAGGAAAACATAGCAAATGGTACAAGTTTGTCTCAGTCTTCATATTTATCTACATAATGTTTAATAAATTCAGCTAAAACATTATGTGATCTTTCAAGTGAAGCATTTCCTTGTGGATGATAACTAGATGTAGTTACATGTTTAATCTTAAAAGTTTTGGCTAGATGATGGAAAACGTTGCCTACAAATGAACGACCTTGATCAGAAAGAATAACTCGAGGGGATCCATAATTTAGTATAAAATTCCGAGTTAATACGTCAGCTATAGTTTCGGCTTTCAAGTTTGGAATCGGAACAGCTACACGAAATTTTGTAAGGTTATCTTGAATAGTTAATATATGTTAATTTTCGTTGGGGGTGATAGGTAAAGTCCTACTATATCTATTGAAATTAGGTCAAAAGACTCAGCAGGGGTGTCTGTTATGATCATAGGTTCTTTGGTCTTAACACGTGTTAGTTTTTGTTCTTGGCAGCTTTTACAAATCCTAACGAATTCTGTTACGTCATCTTTAAGGTTTTGCAAATAAAAACGTTCCCGTATTCGTTTATAAGTTTTTGTAATACCTTTGTGACCACCAGTAAGACTTTCATGGTACTCCGTGATTATATCAGCCCGAGATTCTTCTGCAGGTATAACTACATTACTTCTACACAAAGTAATAGAACAATCGCATTGACCAAGTATTTCATAAAAAAGTTCAGAAAATATGTCGGAATTAAAATTATCTAGCATATCTCCAAATTTGGAAATCCTCAAGATTTTTAATTGATAATGATCAATCGCGTCTCTTATTATTTTTAATATATCAGTGAGTTTGGAAATTGAGAATGCATCAAGATACTTATTTTTAATTACTGCACTCAAAATTTTGTGTTTACCTTTGTTTGTTACAATTACTCGTTTGGGTTTTGGCTTTATAAGTTTGATATTTTAAGGGTTGATTTGATCAGTGTCAATTAATAGTCGAGAGATAGGAGTAGTGAATTCGCAATCAGCAGAAATAAAATGTAAATAATTATCACGATGATACGTCAAATTTCCGTTTGTAGTGTGTACCTTTAAAAGATTTTGTTGAGATGTATGTATATCTGGATAGAATAGTTCATTTGTTATATTATGAGTAAGTGGACGAGGATTTCCTTCTATGACCACATGTTCGTTTACAGCGTCAGAGTCGGTTATGTTTTCTTCAGGCATGTGTGGTAGAGGGTCAATGACTCGACCATTTTGTTGTGGCTGACTATTATTAGAGTCAGAGGTATTGTCATGGAGAGGAGTGGAACTACCAACGGGGTGTTGAAAGGTAACAGGAGAAGATCGTTTTCGATTTCTATTTTGTGGAGAGGGATTCGGATTTTTATCTTCTGGTGCGTGATCCCACCAATAAGGATCATACTCGGAGGATTGGTCTGAGGAGACTTCTACAACGTTTTTAGGAGGATTGTTAGAGGGAGGGATATTATTATCAGTTGTAGGTTGTTCCGATGATTTACTCAGAGAATCATCGTCAACATCAAATGCAAATTTTAGGGCATTTGTACGCCTTTTGGAAAGAGGAAGGGTGAGTTCACGTTCAGGTTCAGGATCTGGTGGAGAAGTTCGTCTTGTTACGAGATTTGGGAAAGCACTGTTTCTACCTCGTGGTTCTGGTAAAGGAGGATCTGGTTCTTTAGTGAATTTGTGAGGATGGATTGCTTTATTAACAGGATCGTTAGGAGGTTCACGGGGTTTTACGGGGGTTCGTTTTGTTTTGTTACTTACTGGGAAAGAATTTGTTTGGATGTACTTGGTTGAGTTTTAGCTATCTCGGCTTGATATTTAGCTTTTTCGGCTTGAGCAGCAACATGTCTTGATTTTACAGCAGCAGTTATAGAAGAAGGAGGGGGAATTGGTTTAGATTTTCTAAGCTTTGGAATAGCTGTTGAGGTGGTAGCCTTTCTACCTAGAATAGCTACTGAAGCTATTGGTAACAATATTGGACATACTGTAGGCTGAGAAGGTATAGGATTTCGAGAGAGAACATCGGCATTACTATTTAGTCTACCGGGCTTATAACAAAAGGTGTATTCATATTCTATAAGTCTAGTTCTCCATCTAATTAAGCGTTGAATTGGAGGTTTGACTGAGTCGATTCATTTTAATGGTTCGTGATCGCAAACTAAGGTGAAATGTTGACCGTATAGATACGGTCTAAAATGCAAAATTCCGGTTATAACGGCAAGACATTCTTTTTCAATTGTAGTATAATTTCTTTCAGCCGGGTGAAACAATTTTGATAGATAAGCGATTGGTCTGTCTTCTCAGATATTACCCTGACTAAGTACAGCTCCTAAGGCGTAATCGGAAGCGTCAGTGGTTAGTATAAAAGGTTCATTAAAGTCGGGGTATTGTAGCACAGGTGATCTACATAATGCATTCTTAAGGTCGTCAAAACTCTTTTGTTGTTCGTCTGTCTATTCGAAAGCTCTGTTCTTTTTAAGGAGGTCAGATAAAGGTTTAGCTCCACCTGAGAAATTTTCGATGAAACGTCTGTAATATTCGGCAAGTCCAAGGAATTGTCTAATGCTTGTAGGATTCTGTGAAACGGGAAAATTAGCTACGGCTTCAGCTATCTTAGAATCTGGTTTTACTCCGTCTTTACCGATTATGTGACCTAGATATGCTACTTCGGTTCTTAAAAACTCACATTTGTCTGGTTGTAGTTTGAGATTTGCATTTGAAAGGCGATCAAACACTGTTTTAATCTTTGTATAATGTTCGTCCAAGTCAGTTGCGTAAACAATGATGTCGTCCACGTAAACTATAGCAGCATATCCGACTAAACCGACGAGTACTTTATCTATACCGCGCTGGAAAGTTGCTGGGGCATTTTTTAAACCAAACGGCATGTTTACAAAATGATAATGACCACCTGGGGTTGAAAACGCAGTTTTCTCACTATCTTTTGGGTCCATTTGAGTTTGATGAAACCCACTAGCTAGATCAATTACTGTGAAATATTTAGCACCACCCAAGTTGTCAAGAATTTCAGTTATGTTAGGTAGGGGGTACGCGTCGCCAATTGTTTTTGCATTTAAAGCTCTAAAACCTATTACTAGTCTCCATCTCTTTTCTCCTTTGCTATTTGGATGTTTCGGTACTATCCACAAGGGTGAATTATATGGAGAGTTTGATTCTACTATTACACCGTCTTTTTGTAATTTCTCAACTTGTCTAACTATTTCCTCTTTATGTATAGGTGGGTATCGATATTGTCGTACGGAAACAGGTACGTTGTCTGTAGTATGAATAGAATGTGTAATGATAGGAGTAGTGGTTACAGGGTCTCCAGGTAGATGGAAAAGGTGTGGGTATTCTTTTATTAATCCAACTACCTGCTCGTGTTCTTCAGAGTTTAAATGATCAATGCGTAAACTTTCTATGATTCTTTCGACTCTACTTTTATTATCTATTGGAATTTCGCTATCTGAATCCGAAAAGAAATCTTCTGATTGTTCTTCGCTGTCATAAGGAAATATTTCTTGAGGCGGAATAGTAACTTTCATATCTTCTTCGTAAGCGTTAATAGCATAAACATAACATGTACCGTTGAAATTTGTAACTAGATTTTCGCCTAGGTAAACATGTTCTTTATCGGTATGAATACGATGTAAATATCCGGTAGTTAAACGAGTTGGTTTTAATTTTATAGGAATAGAAACTTGCGTGCGAGCTTTGATAATAAAAACTGTGGGGTCATCGTCTTGTTCAGGTATATTTTGAAAAGGATCTGGCTCAGGTATAGAAAGTCGTGAATCTACAGAAGTCTGGAAGGGAATAGGAGAAATGGGTCTTGAAGCTGCAACTATAGTACCATGATGAAATGAAATTTCTACTTTTTCTTTAGATAGAAAATCAACTCCGATAATACCGTCTGTAGGAATCCGCAATTTGTCGCGAAAAACATGAAACTTTTGTGGTTTCTTGAAAAAGGTTAATTCAGTAGATTCGACTGTGTTTATTTTATTATTAGTAATTCCTGAGAGTCAAGTTATTAGTAATTCCTCATAAGAGTCAAGTTTTATTACGTTAATATCTGCGCCCGTGTCAACAAGAAAACGGTCACGCCCGCCTTTTAATTCAGGGGCGAATAGAGTTACTACTGGTCCTTTTCCTGAGATACCAGTCCAGTGTATGCATCTTCTGTCGTCAAAAATTTGATTGTTGAAGATTGACGCGATATTATGGGTTCGCTCGTCGGGGCGTCTTGCCGGCGTGTACCCAGAGAGTTTAAAGATTCAGTATGTTGGTTATTTGTTGTGGGGGACATAGGTCTATTAGAACGATGATTAGAGTAAGGGGGCTCAGGATAATACGGAGCCTGGTACGGAAGTTGAGGAGGATAATATCCAGGAGCGTACGGAGGATAAGGCATTGGTGGAAAGAAAGACATCGGTTAAGGATAGTATTGAGGTTGATAGTATCTATTTGGAGAACGTTTTTTATTATAACTATTATTTCTGTCTGAAGGACGGAAATCTCTAGGGTTATTTAAATTTTTATCGAACCAGTCTTTATTATGAGGATAAGTGACGTCATTTTTATTCAAGAAAAATGGAATTGTGTTGCGTCGTTCTTCGTCTCGAAAACTAATAACACTAGGTGAGCGATGAGATGTATTTGGGCCAACTTCATCGGTTTGAGCAGCGTATCTAAGATAATTTGAGTTCCGAGCACTACTACCCTTTAAATCTGATTCAATGCGAAAAGCTATTTTATAAGCGTCTTCTAGAGTTGTAGGATTATGAACTGAGACAGCGTAAATTAAATCATCAGGCAAACAGCGTTTAAAAGATTCTAATGCTAATCTTCAAAAAATAATTTTAATGGCATATTCTTGCCATCAAAGTTGGGAACTCTAGGTAATATTTAATGCAATAACATGGATTCTCCCATGGTTGTTACAATTGCATGAGTCATATTTCGATGAGTGGTAAGATTACGGATTTCTTGTTCGGAAGTCTCGACGTTCTTGACGCCGACAGTTTTATTGTGCTCCGGGCATTATTTTGATGTTCGTGGCTAGGCCTTTTCTAAAATTTTAAAGAGCACCAACGTAATCTGTTATCACTAGAGCATTCTATTCCCGGTGATCGAGGTACCTCGAACCCATATAGAAGTGAGTCTTGCACGACGAAACAAATAAATTCAAATAGCTGCATCACTGGTCAGTCAGAATTTATTTGGTCGGAAACGTGAACCAGATTATAGTACAAATAGTCTTTTTTTTATTTACTTATTTTGTGTGTATTAAGTTCCGCAAAAGCGTTGATATAAAATTTAAATATTCCGCGAAAAGCGTTGATTCAAATTACAATTTTCCGCAAAAGAGGCGCATTTTAAATTGTCGCGAAGTCAAACTTCCAAGTAAACACTCAGTAGTAAAGTGTTTCTTATAGTTACTCTAGTAACCTACGTTGTCTCAGCAGGTAGCAACAAGTCAAAAGGTAACCTATTCATCTATTGAATTCTAATATTTTCTATTGTATTGTAACAGTTTTACCTGCTCAGGTTGGCCCCTAATCAATTTTTATAAATAAACTAACTAACAACAATGATTATTAGGGCGCTACCAGGATTGTTAATCACGGTTCCTGGAACCGGTCGAGAGCTGAGAATTCTTTATTTTAGGCTATAGAGAGTGGAGGAAGGTGCTGTTGAATAATAAAGATTTAATTAACAATATATCGATATTTATTAACAACCAAGATTAACAAATTTAACAATTTAAGCACTCACTCACCCACACTATCCACATATAACCAACTTAACACTACGACTTACAACTACCGGAAGATTTTGGGATAAAACCGGTGACTCCGCTCCTGACTCAACACTACCACTTACAACTACCGGAGGATTTCGGGCTAAAACCGGCGACTCCGACTTAGTGCTAATCTTCTACTCGGCAAACCATCAACAAGCAGAAAACATCGCACCAAGATTTGATTACCCTACTCGGCAAATCATCAACAAGTAGAGGTCGTCCAAAATTTACTGAATCGCGCTGTCCACCGGACCCTCACGCTCTAAGATTTGGATCGCTCTACTCGGCAAACCATCAACAAGTAGAGATCGTTTTACACTCTCTATCACACATTACCCACACTAATCTTCACACACATGACC
>JZSA01005871.1:0-22033 GCA_000956155.1 Cotesia vestalis
CTAGTACTTCAACACAACCAGAAGATCAAAGTGAAGTAATGGTTGTAGATTCTGCTGGTAAGTATTAATTTCATAATTTATATTTACTTCTTTAATCTACTATAACTATCAATTTTATATAAATAATTCTTGCTTTTTTAGATGCAGATGAGCCTACCGTTAATATGACACTTGAAGCACAAAAGTCAGCAGTATTACTATCGGATATATCAGCAACAACTTCTAGTCAAACATCAAATGTTATATCAGATTTTGAAAATCAGTTAAGTCAACAGTGTCAACCAAGCAAAATTGATGTTATGACACCTGAGTTATGTGCAGCACTTGATCGAGCAAAAGTGACAAGCAGGAATGCTACTTTCATTTTAGCTGCTGCTTTTAAGAGCTTAGGAGTCGACCTTTCTACTCTCAATTTAAGCTTTAGTACTGTTTATCGAGCACGTATCAAACATAGATCAAATATAGCACAAGATTTGAAAAAAGAATTCCATCCTGATGATCGCTATGTTGTCCACTGGGACGGCAAAATTCTACCTGATATACTCGATTTACAATCTGTCGACCGTATAGCAGTTTTACTGTCTGTCGCTGGAGTTGATCAGCTTCTTGGAGTTCCTAAAGCTGATAGTGGAACTGCTCATCAACAAGCTTTAGCTGTTATTACTGCCTTGAATCAATGGAACATTGCTCCTTATGTAAAAGCAATGTGTTTTGATACTCCAGCTGTCAACACAGGTAAATTTAATAAAATAATTATAATTATTCATGCCATTATGATATTCAATTTCTATTTCATTCCGCAAACGGAAGCGCAGGAATGCTGTACTGTCACCTAAATATCAAGACTCTGTGTTTTTATGTATTTTTATCTATTCTTGTTGCAGGCGTTTATAAAGGTATATGTGTTCTAATTGAAAAAGCATTGGGGAGAAAATTAAAGTGGCTTCCTTGTCGCCATCATGTTTTAGAAACTGTTTTACGTGGAGTTTTTGAAGTTTTTTGGAACACTACATGTAAAATGCTGAAATAGCGGAAAAACTAAGGATCAGGTTTTGGTCTGGTTATCTCAATTAAAATGCGGAACTAATTATCAAAAATAACACTATAAATTTATTGACAATATTTACACTTAATATTTAAGATATTCAATAGCGGATTGTTATGAAAAAAGCGGATTTATAATTTACAGCGTGGTTAACAAAAGCGAAGCCGGTAGACACGAGGCTGAACACTCAGCTTGCACTGAAAAAGCGGTGAAAAAAGTGCACAAATAAACACAATTTATCTGAAACAGACTTAAAGAAATTAAGCACAATTTATTAAGCGAAGTTAATTATTAATTAAGCAAAAACAAGCGGTAATTTAGTACTAGCGAAAGTGAATTAGAATAATGGCGATGCGACTACTAGAAAGCGTTGCTGCGAAAAGATAATAATAATAGTTCGTCTTCTTCCTCATAGACTTGAGGAAGAAGGCTTTTGCGCATGTCTAGCGAGAGCGATAACCAATCAATAAATTCGTTCTATTGATGTCGACATCGATAGCCAATAGTAAAATTCGATACATGTGGCGTGATCGAGTAGTCGGTTTGCGCAAGCGGGGTGAATTTTGCGGGAACGAGCGCTTGTCAGGTGCGGCTCGTAATTTTGGGGAGCCCACAGTGACGTATTGCTCACTGAGTGGTTTATTATAGTCCCTTAATACAATCATAACCATTATTTTCCACTAACAGTTATTAATTTTGTTTTTAGATGTCTCATCCTCGAGATGACTATCGAGAGCTTTTATTATTGGCTTTAGTTTTTCTTAGTAGTTGTACAACTGATACGTACACTTTTAAGCGTCCTGGTGCTATGCATCATGCGCGATGGATGTCAAAAGCCATCTATTGCTTGAAAATATTTATGTTTCGGGATCAATTTCATCTTTCCGCTCGGGAAATAAAAAGCTTGCGTCAAATATGTATCTTCATAATTTTATTTTACATTGAAGCGTGGTACACAGCAACGTCTGCTATTTTGGCGCCTAACGAAGATCTAAAGTTGATGAAAAAATTGATTACGAACAAGAAAATTAATCCAGAAGTGTCAAAAGCAGCTTATAGAAAGATGAAGGAACATTTGTGGTATTTAAATAATGAGTTAGCCACAATTTCATTATTTGATGACAACGTTTCGATTGATATTAAAAAGAAAGTAGTTGATGCCATTAATACTCGAGAAGGTTCTACATTAATGGAACAGCGATATCATGTCGACGACGAGAATTTAGAGTCATTTTTAGATAAAGATTTGAGCGACTTTGTTTCAAACAACTCTTTGAAGTTATTTATAAAATTTGATTTCCCCTACGATTTTTTGGAAAAGGATATTTATACATGGCTCAATGACGAAAGCTTCAAAATTTGTCTAGAATATTTCAAAACTTTGAAAGTAACCAACGACGTTGCTGAACGGGGCGTTGCACTGATGGAAGAATATAACTGCTGCCTAACTAAAGATGAAGATCAGTTGCAGTATTTATTACAGATTGTTCGCGACCATCGACGACGTTTTCCTGATTATAACAAAAAATCTCTTCAATGATAGATAAATATAAATATAAATATAAATGAATATATACTTTGGCAGAACTCATTAATATACTTGAAGTGAACTTAATAATATAATAAAATTGATTTTATTAGTTTAATGCAAAAAAATTGTTTTAAAACATCATATTTATTCGATTTAACAAAAAAAAAACCATTAGTCAATGTTTAACAGAAGTCAAACTCATGTTTACTGAAAAATTTGATCCTTATTTTGATAATGAAACCGATATTTTTATTGTAATACGCATAATTCGATCAAATTTTTTAAAAATTAAACTTTGACCGTAAATAACTCATAAACGCGTAGACTAATCAAAAAATGTTATCAAAACTTTTTTGTAGAGCGTTCAATTATCTACAAAGAATATAACAGAAATTCATTAGCCGATTGGGCGCTTAACCAGTGTAAAAATCAGAATAAGCAAAAATAATTTTTCCCATGTTATTCTTATGGGAATTGAAAAAATGCGATGAGGACTATCTTAATATTAATATTAAAGGCTCATATATTCACAGTAGTTTTTTTACATCCAAAAGAAACTTCAGAGCCTGTTTGGAAGAAAAAAAAAATTTTTTTTTTTTTTTTAAAACACCCCAATGTACATGTTAGTGTATGTTTGGGTGCGCACGCACAAAGGCTAACATTTTGGGCGGGACTAGTCGCTTTTCTTGAGAAAATGGAGTAAGAAAGAGAACGGACGCCGGAAAACTTTTTCCTGATTGGATGCAGTTTTCCCCCAAAAATTATGTCCACTTCGAAAGAATCGCGGACATGAAAGGGCCTTGTTCACCCGAAAGGTTGTAGTTCGTTTTCAGAAGTCACAAGTGTTCTCACACCTTATTACCTACCGACGTTAGTCCCGACAAACAAGCATTTATAGTGTTCTCACACTTAAAGTAATTTTCAACAGTAAAATTTAAGTTTATTGTAAAAGTTTAGAGTCAGTGAACAATTAAATACCAATGGCTGAAATCTAATAATCAATTATAGACCAGGTACCGGAATTTTAACACTATATTTTTTATTTGATTTCCAATCTTATAGAACCTATTTTATAATTAGATTTTTAATTTGAAATTATTAATATACTTTATATTTAAAATTACGCCACTTTGTATTCATTTAATTTAAAAACCCAATATTCAACACGATCCTGGTCTATAGGCTGAAAAGCTTGGACCAAAAATAAATTAATTTATTCAGTCCAAATTCTGGAAAAAACATACATTTCACTTATTAGCATTTATCAATTACCGAACTCGTTACAGTGTATTCCATAACTTGATTCTAAATATACCTCCTGATTAAGAAACGTAAAAATACACTTTTGACACAATCTTGCAGGTAGAGTATTTAACATAACTCTTTCAAATATTGAGCATGAACTGTCTGGTGTTGCACTATCTATCTTGTGGTAGTGTCTCTGCATACGATACTTCTTTCTCTCTTCTGATGATAGATCCGAATAACATGAAGTACAGGTTATTTCTTCAGCACCTTCTATTACTTTCGAACTTCGAATAAAAATTCTATTGAAGCCATATTTTAACTTTGAAGACATCATTAGTTCTACGCACTCTAATATCAAACACTCTTATACCAGCTTTTAGTTGATCAAGAATTGACAAATGTTGTGTTCGAGCAGCCCCGATTAGAGTATTATAACCATATCCCATGATAAATGGGCGGATATTGATTTTCTGCTCCTCTGAATAAATGTTATTTATTGCTGAGATAATGTTTGCGGCTGTCTGCTTTAAATAATCCTCTGACTTTGTGGGTAGAACGTGACCGTATCTTCTCTGATGAATTCTTCGGCTAACATGAGAGCTGAAGTGAAGGACTTCTCTCCCGGAGTTATTTGGATGGATGTAGCTAAGGGGCATTCGAGGACTCTGTGTGTCTAACCATCCGCGCCAACCATTATTTGGTTATCGCTCACTCCACAGTCGAAACTATTATTATCAATATTATTGATTGATTCGCAAACAAACGCATCATGCGCGTTTAAAAAACACTCGTCACTAGCGTCTTCCCAGCTGTTTTTCATGTTTTTTTATAATAGAACACAAAACTCAAAAGGACTTTATACTCAAAAAGGAAGGTCGAGAATGAGGTCCTTTTTCCAAAACAGTAAAAATTTCGTAAGCAACCCCCCCGCCATCTTAGTTTTGGACATCATATGGTATTTTTCCTTCAGCATGGTATAGCGTAGGAGGATAATATGGAAAATAATGAATTCCTACCCCCCAGAAATTATCTTTCCATACATCCTTCACAATCATTAGGTGTTGAACTATCCCAAAGTCTAGAGTAGAAGACTTTCTCATCTCAATGATTTTTGGAGTGGGGTTGAATTGCATCAGAAAACTACGATGTTTCAAATCTATGGTTTTTGATAATTTGTCACAATGAGTCAAAATAACAGCACATGTTAAACTACGTAGTGATGGGGGGTCTTGTCTCACTTTCCAGGATCCCTGCTAATAATAGTTTTTTCCTAGTCCCGATGGTATACATAATTGTGGAATTTCAATAGATTTTTCAAAGTGTCTCGATTCATCATCTACTAAAGCTGAAAACTTCCAATTTTAATGTGCACTTCTGACTTGTCTGATTTACATAATTTGCACTGATTTTTCTCACTTGAGGTTTTTTGAATATGTATTTTCGCGATGGCAAACTTGTATACTGCTGTATTTATTTTCAACTTTCGCGTAATTATCCTACGTCTACACATGGGGCCATAAATGCCTGGACTTTTTCCCTCACCAATGGTGGGGGAAAAAGTCCAGGCATTTATGGCCCCGTGTGTACGCTCTGTTAGCACATCTTTTAGGTTTTTACCACATAATTGCTTTAAATTATAACCTTGAAAAGACATTTTCAGATAACAAGAATATAACTAGAAACTTATACAAAATTTAAAATTTTCCCTATTATCATAGCGTTCCCCCTCTCTGTCATTACATAAACATAATAAGCTGTATAATAATTGGATTAGAATATCCCCTCTCCTCGTTAAAATGCTATAAATAGTAGATAGCTAGAGAATACAAACCCTTTCCCTTTTAAAGTTATTAGAACTATTCTGTTACAATTAGTAATCAGTTTCATCTTGTAGCTCCTAACGCAACTATTGAAAATGGAAAGTCGCCAGTTTGTATATTTATCAAAAGTAGTAGCATTGAGAAAGTCACAAACCAAGCAAGTGTGTTGTGATTTAAAGTATAGTGAAAATAATTTTTATCCTGTCGTTCAAATAATAGCTACCCTATCAAAAAAATCCATATGGGAAATCAGCCTGGATTCCCACATGGATTTCCACATGGCGTTTCCGGATGGATTCCCATATGGTTTCCCATAAGAATCCAGGGTGGGATCCTACATGGATTCCCACATGATTTCCCATAAGAATCCAGGGTAAGAATCCCACATCAATTCCCATACCAAAAAGGTGAAAAAAATTTTATTCGAAAAATTTAAAATAATAATAAATTAATAACTGCTCATTAACTATTTATTGAAATTAACACTGAAAAGTGGATGTTATCTTTTTATCTCATGAATAAGCTACTGGCGTCTGGTGGACTTGAACCCGTACCTCATGGTTGACAGTCTTCTACGCTACTCACTGGCCTGTCACGTTCTTACATGACGTATATTCATTTTCCTTATTTGAATTCGATATAGGAATCCACATATCCACACGTTCCTATATGGATTTCCCACATGGGAATCCATGTACCCACACTTTCCTAAGTGGATTCCCATGGGAATCTATACATTCCTACATTAAATCCTATGGATTCCATACTTTCCTATGTGGATTCGTATGGATTCCCATACAATCCCATGTGGATATTTTTGATAGGGTACTCATTCAAGAAGCCTGATTCAATTAAATTTAAACGAATGGAAGAAATTGTGTTCACAATGTGATACATTTTCAAACTAATTCCATGAAGAAGTAAACAGTAACTTTTATCGAAAGTTCTGTTTCATTCAGTGCGAAGACCTGAGAATTGACTTTTCCGAATTTAAAGTAGTTTGTAAGCCGCAAACCGAAGTCGAAGAAATTACTTTTTTTTTAATTTTTTTTTACTCACAAATACACGAAGCATGCCATAATAATTAATAGAAATTCACATTAGAATTTAATTGTTTTAATTTAAGACGGATTATAATTAAATAATTAGAACAATTGATCGATCAAGTGAGCCCGTCGAAGGCGGGCGAAGCTCGATCGTAATTATACGTCGCGTCTCGTTCGAAGATGATTATATAATTGATTACTTGAAGTACTGTTAAATACGAGTCAACTACACAACTTTTAGCGTTTAAATTCAAAACTTTTCCCGCCGGCTGGCTCCGCTACGCGGCGTTCAACCAACATGGCGTCATAATTTTAGAGTATTCATCTTTACTTGTTAATAAGAATGTTATCTTGGTTTGATGATTACCGGGCTTGGTGAAAATGGGTCTTAGCTTAATGAAGGGTGGGAGGTAATCATCTTCGAACAAGACGCGACGTATAATTACGATCGAGCTTCGCTCGCCTTCGGCGGGCTCGCTTGATCGATCAATTATACTTGCGTCTCGTTCTCAATGATTATATAATTGATTACTTGTAGATGTTTAGAGAACCAGATAATATTTTTTTTTTTTTTTTTATTGGGAACAAAACATTTGTATTCTAACTTATAATAGTATTAGCAAAGGAATCACTTGCAGCCTGTATCGGGCGATTGTAAAAACGAGCAAATACTGTTGATTTTTCGGACCAACCTGCAGTTCTTCTAATCGTGTCTATATCTAGACCTTGTTTATAGGCTTTAGATCCGGCCGCGTGCTTTACACTATATGCAGAGAATGTGTTAGTATCTATTCTGGCTTTCCCTAGCAGCGATTTTATCCAATGGCTCATAGTCTGTGCACTTGCTGGCTTATTAGGCTTTAATTACTGTTGTAATAAAAAGCTTATCTGCGTTTGATCTTAAATTTTTGGTGCTCTTTAAGTATATCAGCATGATTGATGCAACACAAAGCTTCTTCCTTTCTTTAATGAAAGGTATTGTTAAGATCGGTTGATTTCCTTCAGGTCTTGAAGTTTTAATAAGATCTGGCACCTTTATGCTCAGACCTGTGGCCGACTTCGTAATGTCTTTAATACTGATGAGGGCCAGTGTCAGCATTCTATGCGCAGTAATTAGCATTAGAAGGGTGGCTAGTATTTCTGATAACTCCTTCAGCTTTAATTTATTAACATCTTCTATATTTTCAACATAGGTGAGCACTTGTTCAGTATTCCAAGTCTCCGCGTACTTTGGTCTTGTTGGCCTTCTTTTGAAGGTACCTTTGACGAATCGTGAACTCATAGGGTCCTTGGACAGGTTATTCTGTGTGATCAGAGATATCGCTGCCCGTATTGAGTTTATAGTCCCGTATTTTGCTCCTTTGCCAAATATATCGGCCAGGAATTTTATGACATCTATGTTTTGAGGATTAAAGGCATCTATTCCTTCTTCATCTGCAAAGATCAACCACTTTTTTAGGCCGCCTTCATATTGTCTTACTGTAGACTCTGTTATGGAGTCCAGCATTATTTCCCCTGCTTTCCCTGAAATTCCTATTCTGAGGAAAGCCTGCCTGATAATCTGCCGACCATTATAGATAGTTTGGAGGCGAGTGGGTGGTTCTGTTGCCTGAAAGGAGATTGTAATAAATTAATTTTTGGTTCAAAAATTAGAGGTGGCTGACATAAGAGAGAGGTAAACAATGGGTACCACGGTTGTGCAGGCCAATACGGTACAACTAAGACTCCCGAAGCTTCATCATTAATTATTTTTCTTAGAGCCGGTAATATGAGAGCAAAATGTGGGAACGCATAAAACTTTTCACCTCTCCATGAGAAAGTAAATGCTTCTACTAATTCCGCGTCCAGGTCCGGATAGCGCGAACAGAATCTTGAGCATTTCTTGTTGATGCGAGAAGCAAATAAATGGATTGAGAAAGGGCCAAAATACCTTAAAACTTTCTGAAAACTAGTTCCTGACAATTCCCATTTAGTATCTAGGTTTACTTGTCTAGAAGCTCGGTCGACCTCGACATTTAGTTTTGATGGAATAGAGAAGACTACCACCCAAATATTCCTACTTTCGCACCAATGCCAAATACTTCTTGCGATTTCACTTAGTCCCAGGTATTTTATTCCTCCCGCTTTATTAATATATGCTATTGCTGTTGTATTGTCAATACGTAGCAATATTTCGCAATTGTGCGCTTCTGAGGCAAAGCATTTAAGTGCGAAAAAAGCTGCTAAAAGCTCTAAGTGATTAATATGTAATTTTTGGTCCTCTGGACTCCAGAGACCCTGCGTCACTTTTCCCTTTGATTCTGCTCCCCAACCTGTTCTAGAAGCATCAGAACTGATGACTAGGTTGTACTCTTGCGTCTTTATCCTACTACTTGCCATCGAGATATTCTTTTCCCACCAAAGTATATCTTCGAAGACAGTCTCATTTAGCTTCATGGATCCCTCAAAGTCATTATTATTTACTAGCAATGCCAACCATTTCGCCCTCTCAAGTCTTTTACAAAATACCTTACCATATTCAACTCCTGGACAACAAGCTACTAAGATTCCTATTCCCTGAGCGATTGTTCTTATCTTATAGCTTCTGTAGGGTTTTATACCCTTCAGGAGTGAGATTATTTGAGATCTCTGCTTTTCTGTTGGTTTCACTCGATATTTTTGTGAATCTAGAATAAATCCAAGGTATTTACAGCTTCTACCAGGAGTAATTTAGCTTTTAGAATAATTTATAATAAAACCTAGAGATTCTAGAAACCTGATCGTGCATTCAATATTTGCTTGACATGACTCATAGGAATCCCCTATGCAAAAGATGTCATCCAAATAAATCACTGACAAAAAACCGATAGATCTGAGCCTATTTACAACTGGTTTCATGATTTTTGTAAAATAGTATGGACTAGTTGATAAACCGAATGGGAGGCAGGTGAATTGATACAGCTGTTTCTTAAGTCTAAATCTAAGAAATTTTCTATACGCTTTGTCTACTGGTACTAGTAGGTAGGCGTCTTTTAGGTCAATACTTGCCATTGAAAGCATTTTTATCCAACAAATGTTTTGCTGATCTCAAGTCTTCCATCTTAAAGTGCGACGTCTTAATAAACTCATTAAGTTTTTTGAGGTTAATTATGAACCTATCTGATCCATCCGGCTTGGCGACTAGAAAATTGGATGAGATAAATTGACCTTCATCTTCCGCACAAGCTTCTATAGCTTGCTTTAATATTAACTTTTGTACTGCAACTTCAACTCTAGTTTGTTCCTCCGGGGACCATGTAGGTTGTGGAGATTCTGACGTTTGAACAGGGACACTCTCGAAAGGGATATTAGAACCCTTTATACAGTTCATGATAAAGCTATCATCGGTTACCTCTCTCCATTGTTCAGAAAAATATTTTAGTCTACCTGCTATTTTATTTACCTTATTACTAGAATCCTCAACACCCCTGGTGTCTACTTCCTCCTCAAGGTCTGACCCCTGCCAATATTGGATCTCTGTGCTGACTTCGAGGGTGCTGTCCGAGTTCTGTGTTGGTAATTCACGCTCGTGAATTTTCTCGAAAAGTGAGGACCCACCTGTCTGGGTCTCACAGGTGGGCTCCTCCCGTTTCCCTGAGCAAGGAACTTACCAGCTAGTTTTTTATTGGAGGATTTTTCAGCTTGTTTTAATGTAGAGGCAGCTTTTACTATGGCTTTGGCCTCTTTAACCTGTTCACTTAAGTTTGACAATATAGCCACTCGTCTGACACACTAGCATCAAGAGTTGGCTTTAGGTCTTTGTCAAATGTTGGCGTACTTAAAGATTTTCTAGCATCTGACTGCTGATGAAAAATGTCTGATAGGATCTTACCCGTATCCCAGAGATATTGTAACAGAAGTGTCTGATTGACTGGTTCTGTTGAGACTTCTGTAAGCATGGAGTCTGCTGCACTTAACGATGACAGTGCTGTTCCTAGGTAGCTCTGTGTCTGTCTAAAGTGATCATCTCGTTTTTTGGCAATTTCAGTAAGGTGACGCTTTACTTCGAGATTGACTTTCGGTGCTTCAGTAACGAATTCACCCTCTCTGGGATATTTCTTAAGAAGTTCTTTTTGTACTTCTTCCGAAATACCTTTTTCCATTCAGCCTTTCCGCCATTTTTTAAGTTTTTCATTAACCTTCACTTGGCTGTCAGAATCTGCGACTTCCTCACCTAGCACTTCGGGAAGCTCGTCATCTAGCTCCGGCTATTGTTCATCTTCAGCTATAACCTCACCATCCTCCTTATCACCAACGTCAGATATTTTTGGTTCTGAATCGCCGCCATCAGCTTCAGTTTCTGCTGACTTACCAGGTGTTTCATTAATACTGTCGACTGGGTCTGTAAATAGAGGTTTTTACCATCAATCTCATGATGATCATATAATATAGGTATTATTCGTGTGGAATAATCCTAACAAACAAACTTTTTTTTTTTTTTTTTTTTACAAATAATTGGCTGCTTTTTGAGCCTCTATCAGTTCAGCAATAGACTTTGCCATTGCAGTTATTTGCTGTTGTAAGTCACGCTTTGAAATTTTTGGTGATCTACTGCGCTCTCTTGAGGTTGAATGCGATCTCCTAGGTGAACGAGATCTCTTTTTGGATTTTCTCATGACCGCAATTAATTTTTAATTTTTCTAATTTATTTTACGCATCCGTTGTCGTTGACACAACAAAACAATATGACGCCATGTTGGTTGAACGCCGCGTAGCGGAGCCAGCCGGCGGAAAAAGTTTTGAATTTAAACGCTAAAAGTTGTGTAGTTGACTCGTATTTAACAGTACTACAAGTAATCAATTATATAATCATCGAGAACGAGACGCAAGTATAATGTTATAAATAAAATATTAATTGATTAGCACTCAGCTGTCACTAGATAATACCAACTTTAAAAATGATTTTCAAGGTTGGTATTTGAATTAAGGTCGCGCGCCTTACTTGCAGTTTTAAATTTGTAAACATAACCCTGAACTATCACTCTGATTTTATATCATCGTGAACACTTGGAGTTTATTTATCAAGAAATTAATATTTATGAATAAAACGAATGAAGCAGGCAAGAGTATCCGGACGATTTATAAAAAAATCAAAAATACAAAAAAATACAAAAGGTGCAGAAGCATTAAAAAATTATCATAAAAATTTTATAAAAGAAAGTGATGATAGTGACAAGTTCTGTGTAAAAGGCAATAGAATAATAAATGTTGCATATTTATCAAAACAACTGGTATGTACTCAATGTAATAATCGTTTACATTTGGAATTTATAAAGGATGAAGTTAAATTTGGACTGGAATCAACGTTTAAAATTGAATGTGAAAAATGTTCATTTATCAATCACATTCGTACATCCCACCGAGTTTACGGCAAAAAAACCGTGAAAGCTCTTTTTGACGTAAATTGTCGTGCTGCTTTAGGTATATTTTATTTATTTAGATAATTAATATTAATTATTAATTTAATATTAATATTAATTCAGATTCTGAATTAAAGCAATGTGACTGAGTAAATTATGACTGGGATTCTGACACAGAGGACGAAGCAGATGAATAAATATCTATCGTTGCATGCTTTTAAATTGCTATATGTTATTTAATGTATTATATGTTGTTTTGTTTAATTTATGTACTATTATTCTTTCTAATTTTACATGTACTTAAATGTCTAATAATTTTTTATATTTTTCAGACGCTTTAAAAAATTAAGTTTTTTTTTAATTTTAATATAAATAAATAAATTATTTCGTTAGAAAATAAATTTGATTTTATAAAAAACATTTTTCAATATTTATGAATGTTTAATATCATTTTATTATTTTACACCATTTATAAGTGTATTATTAAAAAACCCTAGTTACTATTTGAACTTAGCGCGCTTAGCGGAGCCGCCATTTTTCCCCTAGTAAATATGGAGGAGAAAGTTTCTCCGCTAAACAACAGAGATAGAGGCCACATTACAATATTAAAAAATTAATTACATAAAAAGTATGTGGTAAATTATTCTGAAATTTTTT
Organism: Cotesia vestalis; assembly: GCA_000956155.1. NCBI lineage: Eukaryota > Metazoa > Arthropoda > Insecta > Hymenoptera > Braconidae > Cotesia > Cotesia vestalis. The sequence continues at coordinate 12,726 of JZSA01005871.1, forward strand.
CAGTGTAGATTTGGGATATAGTTCTATCCATTAAAAAGTTTTTTTGTGGGGTCAAGTTTGCCGATTTTTTATAAATCATTTCCGGAGTTATTGAACAAGGACACTCATAAGAGCTCGTGTATTTTTGCAAAACTTTAATTAATTATATCTCTTAAACGGTATGGTAAAAAAATCTAATTTTTTTTCTATAGATGTATCTAATCATAATCTTTCGAATTAATATAAAAAAATATGGGGTCAAGTTTAAGTCATTTGGCTTACAAACTACCTTAAAATTAAGGTCGCGCGCCTTACCTGCAGTTTTAAATTTGTAAACATAACCCTGCAGGGGTATGAACTGTCACTCTGATTTTATATCGTCGTGAACACTTGGAGTTTATTTATCAAGAAATTAATATTTATAAATAAAATGAATGAAGCAGGCAAGAGTATCTGGACGATTTATAAACAAATCAAAAATACAAAAAATTACAAAAGGTGCAGAAGCATTAAAAAATTATCATAAAAATTTTATAAAAGAAAGTGATGATAGTGACAAGTTCTGTGTAAAAGGCAATAGAATAATAAATGTTGCATATTTGTCAAAACAACTGGTATGTACTCAATGTAATAATCGTTTACATTTGGAATTTATAAAGGATGAAGTTAAATTTGGACTGGCATCAACGTTTAGAATTGAATGTGAAAAATGTTCATTTATCAATCACATTCGTACATCCCACCGAGTTTACGGCAAAAAAAGCGTGAAAGCTCTTTTTGACGTAAATTGTCGTGCTGATTTAGGTATATTTCAATATTTATGAATGTTTAATATCCTTTTATTATTTTACACCATTTATAAGTGTATTAAAAAACCCTAGTTACTATTTGAACTTAGCGCGCTTAGCGGAGCCGCCATTTTTCCCCTAGTAAATATGAAAGAAAAAGTTTTTCCGCTAAACAACAGAGATAGAGGCTACATGACAATATTGAAAAATTAATTACATAAAAAGTATGTGGTAAATTATTCTGAAATTTTTTCAGTGTAGATTTGGGATATAGTTCTATCTATTAAAAAGTTTTTTTTGTGGGGTCAAGTTTGCCGATTTTTTACAAATCCTCCATTTCCGGAGTTATTGAACAAGGACACTCATAAGAGCTCATGCAAAACTTTAATTAATTATATCTCTTAAACGGTACGGTAAAAAAATCTGATTTTTTTTCTATAGACGTATCTAATCACAATCTTTCGAATTAATATAAAAAAATATGGGGTCAAGTTTAAGTCATTTGGCTTACAAACTACCTTAAACAACAGCGTTGTATCATATTAACTCATCAAGATACACGCATTTTCTTACTAGCCCAAACAACAAGCACATTAAAATGCATCAATCAAAGTGTCAACCATCGGCTCGACCATCTTGAGCAACTTCCTATTGGGGACTACATAAACTCTATAGAAGAAAATATATCAAGATATATGTTGAAGAGCTTACTACACAACATTAGAGAAACGCCAAATATAGTGGCCGTATTGGACTATTTTGAAAAACACTTTCTTGATTTATACAAATACTCCGAACGAACACCTTCAATCAATACAAATCTTGGGGACCTTGGTTTTTCTTTCTTCTGGGAGCTGCTGTACCATCACGAAGATCTAGCAGAGCGAATAATCAAACAAATTCATAACGAGTTATCACTTCGCTACACCCTATACTACAGTGCTACAGAGGGAAAAGACGTGTGCTACTAATATTACCATAAATATGGAAAGCAGAAAAAAATATTTACTAACTTACCTATCAATATTATTATTATTATCATTGTTACTCATATTCTTACTAACTGTATTAATAATTGTACTACGAAAATTGAATTTTATTGTTCATAATACTTGTACCAGCATTATTGATTGTACTACAAAAAATAGTTTTAAAAGCATAAATAAGAAGATGAAGAAACATGGTAAATAAAAAAAAAAAAAAAACGAAAAATTTTACTTGATTTCATTTAAAAACCCAACAATCCTTAATATTCCTACATTTTTAAAAAATTAGAAAAATTATCACATCATCTGTTTACCACCCTGCCAGGATAACGAGGAACAGGTCCCAAACATCGACCTACATCTTTAAACATACATTCAGCTATCCTTAGCATTTTAATTACCCCCTGTCATGACAACACTTCTGTAAACATTCGAGAAACACATTTTCCACAAGTATATTAACAACTGTCAATCAAAAGGCCCAGACACCCAGCCCCAACACTCAGAGGACCTCCGCTAAGGGGTGAGGAAAAGGTCTGGCCAGTGGCCGCGGAGTGGAGGTTTGTTATGTCGCCCCATTTATGCCCCATACTACTGATAATGCTTTCAGAGTAGGTGGGAGGGGATGCTTAGGGTTCGTAAATTAAAACCTCCATGTCGAGTATCACTAGAAGTTATACTAGAAAAGTGTATCCGTAGTAGCATATTACGTAGTTAAAGCAAGAATCTTATTGTTTACTGAATTAAGTTCGATTAATAATGTGGATTAATACTTTTTTTATGTATATGTTTAAATGGAATACGATGATTACATATTTATATAATAAAATTGTATTTCCTCCAACCAGCGTTCTCCATAATATTATTCCTACCAGGACTCTGAGATATATAATTTTTCATGAGACTTGTAACACCAACATTTTTACATCCATCGATTTCTACTCCATAAATTTCATAACGTATTTCCTCAAACAAATGACAAATAGCCATGTTAACTAATTTCATAGATGCTGATACAGCTGTACCACCTTCTTCGACAAATTGTCCACAGATGTGCAATGAACTTTAACTTGGTAGAATACATAGATCTTGATGTTGAATGCTGATTCTAATTTCATCACTATTATTGAACATTGATGAAGTATAAGGTAAGTGTGAGTGAAGTTCAAAGTGAGAAACTGATTCATCAAAGATGATTGGTTTTTGAATATCTAAGATTTCCGCCATGGTGATATAATACAACACAAGTTTTTCTTCTTTGTTTTATCTATTTTCCACGTAATCTTAACCCAAGGCTTTTGAGGAACTGTGCGTTCTGAGCTGTCAACACTTGAGACGTTGAGCGATGACTGACTGATTTCAGACATGGTGATGGAGTTATATAGCTACCACCAATCTTCTTATCAAAAACTATACCCATTATTTATCTACAGCCTTAATATGTAGCATTATTATTGATTCACCTCGAAAATTAACTAATTTTCCGTCTTGATCAACTATCTTTAGTTGGAGATTATGTATAGACTTGACGGTGACTGGGAGATAAATGATCTGTGATGGTGTTTCCACAATCTTATATCCAGACTTAACACGAGGAAAAAACTCATGGATTGTGTGAACTTTTTGATTATTCATATATGCACCACCAGTAATATTACACTCAACTCTTAGGGCGTTAATTTTTAGAATTGACACAGGTAAATCAGATTTGTGAAGTACATTTGGCTCCAAACGACGATTTGAAAATCCTAATATTATAGCGATTGTGTCTTCACGATTAAAATTAACAGGTTTATTACACTTAATTTCACTTCGTAATTCATTATTATTTTCTTTTAAACAAAATTCAAAACCTTCTGGTATGTGTTTTTTTACATAATTATAAATATCTAACACTTCATAACTTCCAGTTGGTATTGTTATTACTCTGTCAGCCCACATTGTACTCCATGCAGCATCATTAGGGTGAGACTCCCAATCATGTTTCGTAGGATTTTTTCTGTCTGCACCTTCTATATAAATCTTATTAGAACCAATATCAATATTAGGTATTGAATTATAGGTTAGAAGTTCCACTAATCCCAAAACATAATTTTTAGTCGGTGATAACTCAATAGGTGGAAAATATTGAGCCTTCAATACAGAGGTGTCTCCCGAAAGTGTTAAGGTTAACGAATCAGCCATAACTGATAACCAATCAAATCCTACACATCAATTTATAGCTGATTGCATAAGAATTTAAGACATGAGTGTCCACATATAACTGTATTATAATCTTGATATTTATTATGGTTATATTTCACGCTACTCACACCGAGATATTTCATGAGATTACTAGGTGGTTGAATATTACCAAAGCTATAAAAATAAATTACTTTATTTTTATATTTCTTGTAAGCAACCCAATGTGTAGCATTTCCATCTTTATCATCAAGATTTATGATTGCAGATTCATTCACCCATGGCCCTGACTTTGGTAAATCATTTCTCATAAAAACCCCACGAAAGTATGGAATTTTCAAATCTCTAACATATTTCATTAAATCATAATTTGAGAGTGCTCGATCTGGTAGCATTAATAGTTTTTTGAATCAGGACTTTGATATAATCCCATTCCTTGTTTATATGGTTTCAAATATAACCCTTTACCCATAGCTATTACTTCCATAGTAGCATTATGACGTTTACTTTCTTCCAAATCACGTTTAGCTGATATAGCTGTATTTACAGCACGTACAATGGATGCTATACCCCCACTTAAGCTGCCTACTGCACTGAGTGCTGCGAAAGCTGGGATTAAAAATGGTAATATCCCACCAATTTTTGACGGTACTGGCAATACCCGTGGTAATTTTACATTTTTTCTACCACCAGCATCCTTCACAGCTTTTCGAGCTGCATGTAAAGCTGATTTAATTGGTACAATACTTTTACGCATTGATTTCTTAGCTGAACTTATTATTTTTCGCACTGATATTGGTTTTTTCACGCTATGACCTTTAATTTTTTTCTTCTTCAAGTTATTTTTTCCAATTCAAAAATTCCAAAACATTTGATTAGAGACAATACTAACTTTCTTGTTCTATTCGTCAAGATGAAATGAACTTGAAACATATTTACAACGATCATGTAAATACTGATATGCTGTATAATGAATTCAGAGACTTATGTGCAGCATGTTGGAATGATAAAAACAGTGATAACAAGAATGGGTTTGTGGTGATTGAAAAAGATAGTGAATTCAATAATGGTCGCTATAGAAATGGCTTTGATTGCTTTATGAATATAAATTAAATGATCACGTATAAAACTGAACAGTTGCATTACATTTTCAGGTGTGTAAACATGGCATATAGGAAAAAATATTTCTCAAAAGGCTGAGATGTTGAATCAAATATCTAAAGTTAGTGATGCAATCAGACAAAAATATAAAATATTGAAAATCGAAAGGGATTCTTCAGAATAAGCAGCAAATGAAGCATTTGAACCTATAGTTACACCATTAAAAGCTTTAGTCGAAAACTCCAAAGTTATAAAATATGAAATTAAACAAGAGAATTCCCAAAATTATTCTATCAAGAAGCTTGAAGTGAGTCAATATGAAACGTTCTACGATGACACTTCTCAAATATCAGCCGAAAATTCTGATGTAGATCAATCAAGTACAAGCATGATAAATCAAACTATGATCTCGCCATTTCCAGGAATGACAAGCACACCAATAAAAGAGCAAGACTCTTTATCTCAATATATATCAACATTAAATAGAAGCAAAAAATATCCTCGAGGACTAGATACCAGATTTGGAATTCGTAAGAAGGGTCAACAACTATTTTTGGGTGATTCAACAGTGCAGTTTCAGAATAATACTCTGATAGTGAAAAATAAAAGTATTCCGTTAACTCCAGGATTGATTGAGTTATTATTTAAGAGTGATCCTCCAGAGCGTCTAATAAATGATAATGATTTGAAAGTTTATTAAGATCTATTAATTTCAACAAATACACATAGGAAGGATTATGAAGCTGATCGAAGTCTTTACACTGAAAAGAGCAACAAGTATAATAAATACATCTCCAAGCTAACTCGATCATTCATAAAGGGTCAAGGGTTAGCTTATCTTATGACAGCTTCTAGAAAACGAAAAAATATTGATTATGTTTACTGGGATGATCCTAATGAACTGGTTGATAGGCTTCGCTTACTAACATCATCTCAGGTTGCTGGTAACACTAGTCACTCAAATAGAATAATAATTATTATTAAAGAGTTACGTGAAGCTCGAATTGATTACTAAAATACTCAACAAAATCATTGGCACTATCATTCATCGATAAACTGTTGAAAAGAGAGGATTATAGAAAAATGAGTATCTATGAAGTGAAAACAATAATTGAAATCTTATTATTAATAACACTGCTAATGTTATTATACTCACCGGCTATATCATGTACTCCAGCTCTTCCGGATCATAGATACTTTCTAACAAAATTACCAGAATCACAACAGATAAATACGCTTGCATTGATTGGTAGTCATGATTCAGCAACATGTAATACATTAATATTAGCTGCACAAACACAACAGAGAAGTATAACAGAACAATTAAATGCTGGTATACGTGTGTTGTATGTAAGAGTACGTCGAATAGAAAATGTTTTTGCTATACATCATGACTCTATCTACTTAGGAATGATGTTTGGTGATATAGTGAACCAAGTTTTTGAGAAGACATCGTGGAAAAATTTTATTAGCTCGTGGTAATAACAGTTTCGGGCTATGCGTTGTCAGTTTGCATTGTGATCAGAAGAATCTGTGGAAAATAACATCTACTTTTACTCGAACTGCTAAATGGAATGCTATTGCTGCTTTTCAAGATAAAATCTTTAATGCAAATTCCAGTGAGTCGTGTTATATCAATTATTTGTCTGCTCACGGTGGTATCATTGGTCCTAATACTATAGCTAATAAGTTTTTGAGTGATATTCCAGAATTTTTAGGAACAGGTATACGACCTGGTATGAATTATCGAATGATCAAATACTTTCGTAATCCAAAAAACACCCTATACATTGTAATGGCTGACAATCCACCACCTCAACTATTGGATCAAATTGTGACTAGCAATTATGAGTGATAAGAATAAATTATTACTAATTATATATACATAATATTCACTTAAAAAAATATGATTGAAGTTGAGTGTATAATTATTATTATAGTAAAAGTACATAATGATGGATAAAATTACATTAAAGTTAGTATAGATAGTGACAGTCACCACAGTAGACAAATTTTCACATGCTTATACTAAAATGGCTAATGAAAAAGGTGTTATAGCTCAAGAGCTTTACAGATTAGCTCGATAAAATTATCCTCGTCGACATGTTGACATTCGAGGGATTAATGAAACATGGCAAGCTGATCTGGTTGAAATGATTCCATATTCTAAATTTCATAATGGTTATAAATATTGACTTACAATAATGAACATTTTCTCAAAATATGCTTGGGTAGTCCCCATTAAAAGTAAAAGTGCTGATGAAGTTAGAAATGCAATCAAAAGTGTCATACAACAACAAGACCGTAAACTGAAAAATCTACATGTTGATAATGGTAAAGAGTTTTATAACAAGGACTTTAAAGGGCTCATGAAAAAATATAAAATCAACATGTACTCAACATTCAGCAACTTGAAAGCTTCAATATGTAAACGGTTTAATCGAACACTAAAAAATAAAATGTCGCAACAGCTTACAGCACGTGGTACTTATAAATGGGTTAATATTTGTCGGAAAGAAGACACGCAGTTAGGGATGGTGCAAAATTGTCGACATGGAGAAATTGCCTTACAGGAGTGCCTCAGGGAAGTATTCTTGGCCCGCTGTTATTCTCGCTGGTCATCAATGATCTTCCTACGTGTCTACGGCATAGCAGTTATCTCTTTTTCGCAGATGATGGTGTACTTTATCTAACATGTAAAATCACTGACCTGGATAGTGCAATTGAGTAGATGAATGACCTTGCTGCCGTGTTGGAGTGGTGTCGATTAAATAAACTGAAGATTAATGCCTCCAAGACCAAGGCTATGATATTAGGCAGTGCATTCAATGTTAACGTGAACAATCTAGACCAGATACCGAGTATCGTTTTGGGAAATGAAAACATTGACTATGTTTTTAGCTTCAAATACCTCGTGGTTTTTATTAATCAAAGACTATCGTAGGTCAATCAGGTCGGTAGGATTTGTAATTCAGTTTCGAGAGTGTTATACAGACACCGCCAGTCGGTTAATGAACTGAACGTTGCTCTAAAGCGTCAATTAGTAACTAGTTTGGTGTGTCACGAACAAAGTTTGTGATGGGGCGTAAAGGCTATGCCTAAAACCGAACCACTAGTTTCCGTTTGATAACTAAATTAATTTTTGTAACTTTTATATGAGCATATAAAGCCGTACATATACCGTATAACTCCCAAACCTTACTATGTTTACAAATAGTGGTTAAGAAATTTGAAAGGATGTTAGGATCTTGCTGACTTCGGCCTCGAGAAGTCTATTCTACTGTTTATGAATTTCTGTAAATTAACTCTAAGTAAATCAAAAGAAAGAAAAAATTTAATTTTTTATTTGGTTAAGTTTATTTTGAAGACAAACTTGTACATTTGAGGGAAACAAAATATTAATCATGCAATAAAATGTTAATATGTATATAATAGAAAATATTATAATTTAATAGATGAATAGGTTACCTTTTTTTGACTTGTTGCTACCTGCTGAGAAAACGTAGGTTACTAGAGTAACGATAAGAAACACTTTACTACTGAGTGTTTACTTGAGTTTGACTTCGCGTTTCGCGACAATTTAAAATGCGCCTCTTTGGCGGAAAATTATAATTTGAATCAACGCTTTTCGCGGAATATTTAAAATTTATATCAACGATTTTGGGGAAATTAATACAGACAAAGGAAGTAAATAAAAAAACTATTTGTACTATAATCTGGTTCACGTTTCCGACCAAATAAATTCTGACTGATCAGTGATGCAGCTATTTGAATTTATTTGTCTCGTCGTGCAAGACTCACTTCTATATCGGTTCGAGGTACCTCGATCACCAGGAATAGAATGCTCTAGTGATAACACATTACGTTAGTGCTCTTTAAAAGTTTAGAAAAGGCCTAACCACGAACATCAAAATTATGCCCGGAGCACAATAAAACTGTTGGCGTCAAAAACGTCGAGACTTCCTAAGATTGCTGTAGACTGATTGTGATAAGCTTTTAGTGAGCTTATAAAGAGACATCAATTTTGATGTAGTGGGAAGACAGATGGTACCTATGCGTTGGAAAATTCTAGAAGTTTCAACAGTATGACTCAATTTCATGTGCGTTTCACGTGATATTGAGTAACTATCGAACATGCACTAGAATGCGGTCATAGGCAAATACAGGTGTTAAGGGCGACACGGAAACTCGAAGTCTAACCGTTTTCCAAGACAAAATGTTGAATTTACTTGCGTCAGAAGGTAGCATCAAGTGTACAGCTATTGTAATATTT
>JZSA01005872.1:0-13909 GCA_000956155.1 Cotesia vestalis
AACTATCGAACATGCACTAGAATGCGGTCATAGGCAAATACAGGTGTTAAGGGCGACACGGAAACTCGAAGTCTAACCGTTTTCCAAGACAAAATGTTGAATTTACTTGCGTCAGAAGGTAGCATCAAGTGTACAGCTATTGTAATATTAAATAAATGTGTCAACCACTTAAGTAAATAAGTAACTGAAAATTAAAAAATACAAAAATCAAATACATATATAAAATAAATGGAAACTTAATATAAGAAAGTTTATGGGAGTGAAAAAAAAGAACGATGGCAAAATTTGGCACGATATGACCCCTACATACGTCACACCTCCATGCTTAAGAATTTAGCCCTATTCCACGAGGGCTGACTATTTATACAATACCTTGTGTAAATTTGTACAGAAATGTTATGGGTTCAGAGCGCGCTTTTGAACGACTAGAAAGTTTTAGTGACTACTTGAATGAATTTTAGTGATTTATTTGGCTCTTCTTTGCGGTTGATGTCTAGAGCTCGGTTGACTTTTAGACGTTGGCTCTAAAAGGAACTATTGTATTATAAAATGTTTATGCTCCAATATGAAATAAAGGTTCTGTTTTCTAAAGAGAAAATATTCTGTTCATTCAAATGCACCTTCTGAATTGACATTATTAACATTAGTGTAATATATGCATGGTAAAGTCGTCTATATAATGTGTACTATAATGGAGAAGTTGACATAAAAGTTAGGTGGTCTTGTCGTCTTAGTCAGTTTTCTTTGGACCTTTAAGGGTGTTGTGTGTCTCGTAGTACAAGGAAAAATATGGAAAATTTTGCTCGTGAAGATGGTGGAGTGCCGATCCTAGTTGATCTTAGTTCTGACGAAGAAGTGGATTCGGACGCAGAAACGTTGGTTGATGAGGAGTTGTCAATGGATGTTGGCAATGTTCTCGAACTTGAAAAAGAGGATGAGAGGATGTCGGTTGGAGAGGTAGAAGAGAAACCTGATGATACCTCTGACGAAAATTCTGAGGATAAAGAGGAATCAACAGCAACGGAGGATTCGGGAAGTTCCAATGATTCAGGGTTTCTTGGTTCTGATGAGGAAATTGATATGGAGGAGGACCATAATCTTGAGAAAGGTGCAATTGACAAGGATTTATTCAGTTTGGAGGGTCGGTTGGGAGGAATGACGACCAAGGATTCAAAGGTTTCGGGACAGAGGATCAAGTTAAGGAATGATCAAGCTGAAGAGGAACATTGTTTGGCACGGTATCGGCAGGCTGCTTCTCTTGTTCCTGAAAGGCATCTTTTGGACCTGGACTTCGTCCCCAGGATAACAGAAAATGGGTTCCCTTTAATGGATCCATTATTAGTGTTGCTTGGCGATTTGAGTGACGACGAGGTCCAATGGTTATATGAGAATCTTCCATGGAGAGAGAGAAAGTTCACATTAAATCGATCTTTCCTCAGGGTAAGCTGTTTTGAATCTTGTTTGGTGATTATTAAGTATAATGTTTTCTTTTATTTTGTTTATAGTTGTTCGTTGAGCTTGGACCGGATCTTCGTGCAGTCTTGAGAGGTGCCCTCCCTCGGATTTTGGCATCTATAGAATGGTTCATCGTGGAATTAAGAAGTGCACCGGGGTATAGTTCCGATCCAATTTGAAGATATTATTTGAATTACAAAGTAATTTATCCTGTATTTTAAGTTAAAATATAATATTTTTTTTTTTCTACAATGTGGTTCTCTCTCTTTTTTTTTGTTATATTAAATATTAATACTTTTAACATTAGGTAAATACCCTATTCATTCAATATCCTTAGCTCATAATATAGTGACGTGATTATTATACATTTAAAACCAGCTATTCTTTTCATGAGGTAAGTATAAGTATTATAATTTTTATTCAGTATCTTTATGTTGTTACTTTATTGTAGGTTCTTTAGTAGAGCCTTTTTATTTTTAATATGAGATAGTCTATTCTATTCTTGACAGTAAATAAAAAGGAAACTTTTTGAGGTTGCTTTTTTTTTTTTTTAATTCTTAAGGCAAAAATAGCATGAACAATCAGGACAGTAAGTCTTATTTCAACTTGGAAAAATGTCTTAGGTAGTCTGATGTAAACAGAGTTATAGATTATCGCAAGCACAGATTTTATTCATCGTGATAGTTGATGCAAGTCTCAATGGAGATCTATATGGTTCCTTTAACATTTTTTTTTCAATTTGATTAAAATATGATTGTTCTTGCTACTCTTGATTAAGAAAATTTTGAAAATGAGTTAATGTGGTGCAGTAGAGGCTGAGCCTTGGCCAAAAGGGCCAACAAAACGCTCCTTCCTTACAACAGAAGGTGTGTCGTAAATTACTTCAGTTGGAGGTTTGAAATCAAGGTAGGTATTGGAACTAGGAGCGGGAGCTGGAGGTTGAGTGTCTTCTTTGTTTAAGGCGTTATATTGCACAGGAGGTTTATTTCTACGAATGCTTAATATTACTTCGACAAGTATGTTAAAAAGGAAAACGATCGCGAATACACTGTAAAATATTAAGTGTATGTCTAAGGAGTTATTATTATCGGGACGTTTGAGACCATTCGAAATTTCAAGGAGTATATCGGATAGTCGGAAATCGTAATTTAATATTCTGTAATCAGAGATTATAGGAACCTTCTTGGTTGAATTTTTCGCTAATAGCGGGTGTAAGTCTAGTTCAGGGACAACTTGTGTTAGTTCTAATTTAAAAGAACTTGAGTAGGAAGGTTGTGAGTGGTTGGATAAGCCATTTCCGAACAACTGAACAAAATTTGTGGTAGCTACACAACATGTCTGAATTTCTGTTATTCCTGTGCCAGAAAGATTAAAAATAGAAGTATTTTTATTGCAACTCGTCAACAGAGGGTCGGATTCCGGAAGGGAATATATCCAACCAGGTGATTTAATTAATGGTTTCCAAAAGGGTTGAAATACTCGATTTATTCTTATTCTTATGATATATTCTTACAAGCAGGATCTATAGTGGAATCATATAGTGAATACTTTGAAGGGCATAAAAGAATCTTATCAATGGATAGGCACTGTCTAATGTCATCCTGTTTTATGAGGGCATACCAAACTCGGTCTATACCAGTGAGCAGGTAGTCAGAACGAGGTTGGATGTATGCTGAGCCTCTTGTATTGTTACCAAAAGTTTGGGCAACGGGGTAATAATGTAAGTTTATGTAAATAATATAATTTTGACTCTAATAAAGGTATGTTCACAAAAACAAATAAACTCTCTTCATAAAATTTAAATTCAAGAGTAGAAATATGTAATAAGTGGTTGAAGGTAAAATTATCCAATGAATGTGGTAATAGATTTTGATTGTTAATAGTGGTTCGTTCTTTGGCTAACGAGATGAATTTCTCCGGACCTAAAATACCAGCAAATAGTTGACCAGCTTGTCCTAATTGTATACCTGTTATTATATCTTTTAAAGTACTTAAATAATCAACAAAAATGGATCGAGTAATATGAGCCCATCGTTTATAAACTTCTAAATACAATAAGGCTGTATTTAGTTTTAAGTTGGGTGATTTATGATTTACTAATTCTTCATTTAACTTTAAACTCGTAAATATCATTTCTTTAATATTTCTAAAATTGCCATTAAGGACTGAACTAATAAGTTGAGCGTTATCAGGTAGCAATATAGTTTTATTTTTATTGTAGGGGAGTAGTATGGGGCATAACTGGGGAGACACAACAAACCCCCACTCCTCGGCCACTGACGCCAGACCTTTTCCGCTCCTCGCCGTTAGGGGTCTCCCCCCTGTGAAGGAATTCCCACGGTAAATTTTGGGCCTGAAGTTTTTCCTGTAAGTTGTATGTGGATAGGGATTTGCAATATGGGGTAATAAAGATGTAGGTCATAAATTAGTCATGGCATGGGGTTAATGGGAAAAAGATGTAGGATTGCATGATTTTCTATTTATTTTTGAAGATGTGGTTTATTTTTAAAATGAAGACAAGTGAAATATTTCGTTTTTTTTTGTTTTTTATTTACCATTTTTCTTCATTCTCTCAGTCATACTTATAAAATCATTTTCTGTAGTACTATTAGTAATACAACTATTAAAAATATGTTGAATAATACGATTTATTTCTCGTAGTACAAACAATAATGTTGGTAGAAATATTTCGCTGGTATATTAAATATAAAGCCCTAAGTCGTCCTGTTCGATTTCTTCTTTATTATCGATGAATTCAAAAATAGACTCTGTGTTTCTGAAAACTTCTTGAAAATCGCTATTTAGCACTGTTACTGAATAGAATCCATCGTTTTGACGCAAAAATGTAATATTATCGAGTACAAATGATGCTGAATCTTTGAAGGAGTCATTTGTATCGTATATATACACACGGTCAACATTTAATGTTTTGAAAATTTTATTCGCTTTTTCAATATGCTTCCGTATAAATTTGCGGGTAAATACAGAAGCGTTTAGAACTTTGTTTAACGACACAGGCTCCATTTTATAAGGGAAAACGATAATAAAGTCATAACGGAGTCACTCTAGGAGGTCCTTACAGGTTGACGTGAGAAACTGTAGTAAGCCTATTTAGGTATGTGCGGGGTAGAAAACTTGAGATAGAGTGTGGAGAGGCAGAGCTTCTATTTGAGGTCTTTACGTTTTTCCAAATAGATTTTTCATCATTCTTATCGCTAAGCGCATACGCAATGGAGCATTCAAATTTTCCTGTAATCGAAGAGGTAATCGAAGCTGAATTATTAGGGTTATTACCTGAAAATTTAGTAAATCTAAAGTCACTTCATTTAGAATCACTTACATCGGGTGAAGTGACAAATAATGTGAATAATTTAGGTAACGAAAATGAGGATATAGTGTTTTTGCGTGAGTATAGGATTACAATGAGCCCTCAACATCACGTTGAAGTTGAAGATTTTAATGAGGATTTGTTTGATGATAAGTTGAGAAATTATTTCTTATCATTCGAGGTTTTACTATTGTATAACTTAATTATGTATTAATACTCTTTTCATAATTAGGCATCATACAACATGGAAGAGGAAGAGAACAAAATCGTATTATTGAAGAAGATAGCGAGAATTCCAATAAGACGAAATAATAAACGAAGATGTTGAAAATAATATTATAGACCAGCCGCTAATTCAAACTTTTAACGGAGTTCAACGTCTTGAAAGGTTTCGGGTAAACACGCATCTGATGGAATTTCGTATACAGGCTGCCCCCCAAGGTGTCAATACAGTTCACTGGACCTTAAGGGCTTTTCGCAAAGCTTACAATAAAATAATAGAGGCAGGTGGAGCTGGACACAACCGATTTTGTTTGAGTTTTCGTTTTGATGGGTTACAGGGTAATGCAGCATTTCAAAGTATGCGCCCTATTGATGGATATGAGTTTGAACAATTGTGGGATTTAGTGAACAAAATTTCGCAAAGTGCTGGTGGTTTTAATGTAACAGACACTTTTCAAATAAAGTTACACATTGTGGAAGCAGTGGTTGGACAAAAATATTCCGAGGCATGCGACAGAAAACGTCCACCCGGAGTGTTAAAAATGAATAGTTATGATAATCTTTGTTTACCTATAGCTCTTGTTATGGCACCAGCAGGGCAAAGAAAAGTAACCGAAAAGGCCTCCATTGGACCATTGTATGAAGAATGGAATCGAATACGTGATTCGCGAAATAAAGGAAATTCTTACCAAAAAGAGAAGGCTTTGAAACTTATCGCAGAGGCTGGAGTGACAGTACCTGAGAGTGGTTGCGGATTATCAGAAATAAAAAAATTTCAAGCATATTTTATACCAATGAAAATAGCGATCATTGTGTATAAATTAAAAGGCACTGCTTCAACTGCATCAGACGACGTAATTTTCGATGGGTCAAACACCGTTATTGCTCAAAATGGAAACATAATTCACACACTGAGAATTCTTTATTACCCCGAGGAAAATCACTACGAATATATTCAGACAATATTGAGTTTTCAGGCAGCACGACATTATTGTGAACCATGCAGGGTAACGTTCAAAAACCCGTATGATCATAAAAATTGTTCTTACATGTGTAATAAATGTTATGCTAAACCTCCATGTGAAGAAAAAAATAATATTTCAATAGTTCACGCTTTACGAGACAGAGAAATCAAGACACCAAATAGTGTAAAATTGGATGGTTATAGAATTGATAAAAACGGGGTAAATTATGCTTATCAATTTCACGGTTGTTTTTGGCATGGTTGTCCTAAATGTTTCAAAAATGATCGAGAAAATATTATACATAAAACCGAAAATAAAAAAAATAAAAAGAATAATACTCTCAAGTCAAGATATGAGGCCACACAATTGCAATCTTTAAAAATTAAAGAATGTGGTTATATCTTAACTGAGATTTGGGAATGCGAATTTAATAGAGAAAAAAAAAATAATCAGGACTTGCAATTATTTTTAAATAGTTCTAAAGTGATATCAGTTAAATCTCTAAATCCTCGAGATGCTTTTTTTGGTCGGCGTACAGGCAACGTAAAAACATATCACGACGCAAAGAAAAATTCAAAGGGCGAAGATATTGAAAAAATCAAATATGTCGATGTATGTTCGCTGTATCCTTGGGTTTTAAAAACCGGTTGTTTTCCTATCGGTCACCCTAAAGTTTATGTGGCTGATGCATGTGAAAATATAGCACCAAGTAAAAATATAGATAACGTTCAAGGATTAATTAAATGCAGAGTATTACCCCCACGCAATCTATATCATCCAGTTTTACCTGTCAGAGCGCATGGAAAATTATTTTTCCCTTTATGTCATAGCTGCTGTCAAGATCAAACACAGACTGATTGTCACCATGAAAATATATCTGACCGAGAGTTATGTGGTACATGGGTTGCATGTGAGCTTAGAAAAGCTGTAGAAAAAGGGTATATTATTCGAGAAATTGATGAAATTTGGGAATACCAGGTAGTACAATATAATCCTCAAGATAAAAATAGCGCAGGGTTATTTGAGGGATATATAAATACTTTCTTAAAAATTAAACAACAGGCATCCGGTTGGCCTAGTCAGTGTGTAGATGAGAAATCTAAACAAGAATATTTAGATAGGTATGAGGAAAGAGAAGGGGTTAAGTTAGAGCAGGAAAAAATTGAAAAAAATCCTGGGTTAAGATCTTTAGCCAAGTTATTTTTAAATTCATTTTGGGGAAAATTTGGCCAGCGGGAGAATATGAAGAAAAAGTCTATAGTTCGAACATGTGAAGAGTTATATGACTTAGTTTTTGATCCTGAAATAGAAATAACTGAATTTGTCCCTATTAACAAAGATTCAATCATTGTAAATTGGATAAATAATGTAGATAGTTACACCCCATCAGACAGAGCGAATGTGGTTATTGCAGCATTTACAACAGCGCAGGCAAGATTGAAATTATATTCTTACTTAGATTATCTAGATACTAAAGTTTTATACTATGATACTGACTCTGTGATTTATGTAAGTGACGGAAATAGAGATTTACCAACCGGGGATTTTCTAGGTGATCTTACTGACGAATTAGAAAGCTACGGGGAGGGTAGTTATATTTCGTCATTTGTATCTGGAGGTCCAAAATTTTATACATATGTGGTTAAAAAGCCAGATGGTTCTACTGCTGAGTGTTGTAAACTTAAAGGAGTAAAATTAAATGTTGAATCATCAGAATTGATTAATTATAATACCGTACGTTCTCTCGTGGTTGATAACATTGATCCTTTTCATGTTCAATACAAATGTATCCGGCGAGATCAATACCACCAGGTCTTAACGAAAAAGGAAACGAAAATTATCAGAGCTACAGGTCCTAAAAGGCGTAGAGTGGGGGTAGCTGATAGCTTTCCTTATGGATACAAACGATCGAAAAAAGAATAAAAATATAAAGTCCTAGGTTATCCTGCCCGACTTCTTGTTTATTATTAACTATCGCCACTGGCCATATCTACCTTACCAATTTTCGGTCCTTTTAACTGTGCCATATTTTCCTCCATTTTGACTCGTCATTGTTTAATACGCTAAGAAAAATTTTTGTATAATTTTAGGAATAAGAAAAAATTTTTTAGAAATAAAAAAAATATTTTGTAAATTTTTTAAAAATAAGAAAAATATTTTGTAAATTTTTAGAAAATAAAAAAAAATTTTGTAAATTTTTTAGCAATAAGAAAAATATTTTGTAAATTTTTAGAAAATAAAAAAAAATTTTGTAAATTTTTTAGCAATAAGAAAAATATTTTGTAAATTTTTTAGAAATAAGAAAAATATTTTGTAAATTTTTAGAAAATAAAAAAAAATTTTGTAAATTTTTTAGCAATAAGAAAAATATTTTGTAAATTTTTAGAAAATAAAAAAAAATTTTGTAAATTTTTTAGCAATAAGAAAAATATTTTGTAAATTTTTAGAAAATAAAAAAAAATTTTGTAAATTTTTTGCCGAAATCCAGAACTTAACCCACCATCAAAATATAACTAATGCAATAATAACAACTATGGGCGAATCTATGTTGTTGCATCAAGTATTACTAAGAGTTCCTACTTTTGATGGCAGAAACATGCCTTTAAAATCATTTTTAGAAGATGTCGAAAGCGCAAAAGAAGATTCTCCCGATGGACTTCACCCCACGCTTCTAAAAAACATAAAATCGAAACTTAAAGGTTTAGCCAGAGATGCTATCCACGGCAAAGAAATCCTTACTTTCGAAGAATTAAAAAACGCTTTGAAAGAATACTTTGCTAGTAAGAAATCATACCCCCAGTATTGTGCTGATATACAATCGGTAAGATTAAATCAGGACGAGTCTGTTCTCAGTTACTACAATCGCATCAAAAACCTTGTTAATAACGCTGTTTCTTCTTTAAAGGAAAAATTTAATAACAACCAAGAAGTAATTAGTATGAAGAAACTGTTAGACGGATTAGCATTAGAATCTTTCAAACGCGGGTTACCTGATGACCTTGTTTACGCGGTATCGGTTCAAAATCCGGCTAACATCGAAGATGCGTATAAACTTGCCATGCGCATAGAGGAAGATTTGAAAGGTAGTAGCGCTCGAAATTCTAACTACCTACGGTACACCCAAACTCAAGACCAATCAAATAACTCGGAACGCCCCACTCGCGTGGTCAGTTTTAAAGACGAAGCAAGAAGGGGTACAATCCCTCACTCTCTTAATAGAAATGACGTTACGTACCCGAGAAATAATTATAATCAAAAAAACAATAAAGACTCGAATAACCACAATAATTCAAATCGTTACAACAGAAGACGTTCTCCTAACAGACATTACCCTACTCAATTTTATCCTCCACAAATGAATTACTTACCCCCTTTTCCATACCCTCCATTTGTTCCTCCATATTATCCACCACAAATGCCTTACTCTGCTCCTTATTATCAGGATTCACCTTACTATATATTGTAGTATTTAAAAATCCCCGGGACAGAGCACAGATTTTTCACTTGGCTCGACATATATATCCAGAAAACCCCAATTTTTCACAAGAAGCCTACTTCGATGCTACATCAAATCCACACGGCTACCTGCTCTTAGATCTTAAACAATCTACGCCCGAAAATTGTCGGTTTAGAACTTGTATATTTCCATCATATCAATGTCACTATGTTTATATTCCTAAAAAAGTTAATGCTATAAAAACAGTTAACTCTTCTACTAATGTACCAGTTTTACATTTATGATGAAAGGAGAAGGATCTTCTCGTAGGAATTCTGCGAGTAAACCTTTCAACCGTAAAAACGCAGCTCTACTTCAAGCTCTTGTATACGCATCACCCGAACAACGTCGTGCAATACTCCGTCACGCAAACAAAGATTTAATTCGTGTTATTTGTGAATGTTGTTCAAACATTTTACAGGGAAACATTCCTCTGAAGGATTCTGAAAAAAAATTACTTTATAAATATAAGACTATTCTACGAAAATTAAGTAGTAAAGATAATAATATTTCGACAAAGAAAAAACTAATTAATCAAAGAGGAGGAGCATTTTTACCAATGTTACTAGGACCATTGCTTGCTAGTTTATTATCTAATCTATTCTAAAATTATGGAACATGCGAGAAAAATGGTACTTATTCCTTATGAGGATATTGATAAAGTGAAATCTGTACCGAAAAATTTTGAACAAGTGTTAACTTCTCTCAGTAATAATTATTTGCCAACGTCTCAAACTCCAGGGGATCCAGAGTCTCGACTTGATGCGGAATTAACTAAAATTTTGAGTGAAACTTCGTTAGACACTAACGCTCATGATAAAGTAAAACAATATTCTGAATTATTAAGACGTTATTTATTCTTCAAGAATCATCACCAGGAGAAAAATTTTACTGTTGAAAAAATTGAAAATAGTGAAATTATTCCTGCAGCTGTTGATTTTTCTACCATTAATCACGATCCAGAAATTAGTAATATATCGATAAATAATAGTAATGCTGAACAAAATAAATCGTATAAAGTTTCTGACATAGTAAATGGTGTTCCAAAAACATATCAAGCAGCAGCGGAAAATATTCTACGTTATATTGAATCTGTAGACAATGGTAAACGATTAAAGTGGGATGACAAAGGAAGTGTTACTTTGGATGATCGTAAAATACCTGGTGCTAATATAGTTGACCTCATAAATGATGCTGTCCGACATAGAAAAACTGTAAAGGCTGCAGGTAGAAATTTTTTTGCTGCATTGTTACAAGAAATCAACACTCCACGAGAATTTGTCGGGAATAGTAGTTTTCGGAATAAAAGTTTACAAAGTATAAAAAAATTACCTATTGACACATCTACTCCTAAGCGTCACATAAGAAGTAATAATTCATCAGGAAATTCTCAAAATTTTCTATCCTTAACGAACAATACTTTACAAAACGGTGGCAATAAAAAGCAATTGTATAAAAATTCATTCAAATGGCTTCGCTTGTAGATGAAGAAAATCTTGAAAAGGAGTATTACAACCCTTCAAACCCTGTATCATACTCCGGAGCACGTAATTTAGTGGAAAAATTCAAAAATAAAATACCTGAAGAAAAAATAAATGATTGGTTAGCTACTCAAGATGCTTACACTAGACACAGACCTGCTAGACGTAAATTTCCAAGGTTACATTATAATGTGACCAATGTAGATGATGTATGGGAGGCTGATCTTGTAGAAATAAAATCTTTAAAAACTTATAATGATGGTGTTTCATTTATCCTAGTTGTAATAGATATCCTAAGTAAATACGTATGGGTTGAACCCTTATTAGATAAGTCAGCAAAGTCCGTTTTACAAGGTTTTCAGAATATTTTTGACCGTAGTAAAGGTCGTATACCTTTTATGATCCAGAGCGATAAAGGAAAAGAATTTGTAGCAGGTAGTGTACAAGAGTATTTAAAGTCAAAAGGAATACATTTTAGAACTGCACGTAACCCCGACGTAAAAGCAGCTGTTGTAGAACGTGTTAATAGAACCCTTAAGGAAAGAATGTGGCGATATTTTACTCATCGTAAAACTTACCGTTACATTGATATTTTGCAACAGTTAGTTGAAGCCTATAATCATACAAAACATAGCTCAATCAGAATGGAACCTGCAGCAGTTACTCTAAATAATGCTAAAGAGGCGCTGATGAATATACAAAAAAGGTTTCCGAAAGTTAAACCGCGGAAAATACCCTTTAAATACAAGGTGAATGATTATGTGCGAATCAGTAAATATAAGTCAACGTTTGAGAAAGGATATGAGGCTGGTTATACAGAAGAAATTTTTCAAATTACTAAATCTAAACTCCGCCAGAATATTCCTACTTATGAATTAAAAGATTTAAATGGAGAAGTAATTGATGGTTTTTTTTATGAACAAGAAATAGTGCGCGTGATTAAGGATCTTGAGAAAGAAGAATTTTTAATTGAGGAAATAATCAAAACCAAGGGAAAGGGCAAAAATAAACAATATTTAGTGAAGTGGCAAGGATATCCAGATAAATTTAATTCTTGGATTCTTGCATCAACAATATCAGAATGAATAAGACAGAGTTTCTTATGGTTTTACCGAGTGATAGTAGTATGAATTATTTTCCGGACAACACGGCAGCTCATTACACAACAATGCTACCAGACCACATTAAATTGGAAGGACAATGGGTAGTAGGACTAAAAGAAATACAGTAAATAGATAAATCAGGATTTACTATAGTAAAACGAATATGTAAACCACCGTTTTGTAAATCCACTAGTCATCATATTCTACTATCAGATACTCTGTTAGATATTTTGGGTTTTGATCGCTATATTGATGAAAATAAGAAGAAAAAATTTGCGCTTGGTAATAGAGATGGGAAAACTTACGAATTTACAAATATAAGTGAAAGACCTTTCAGTCTAGTAAGAGGTTTGCTTAGTAGTATTTTTGTTTATTCTGATATCTGTTCACCGTATGTAACCGGTGATGTAACCACTCCAATGTTACGCATAGTTCCTTTGGATATGAGTTCATACTCATATGGGATGACAGTTACCAATACTTATGGTACACCTAATTATATTCCTGTTTTATCAAATTCATTTCGGACAATTGAAATAGATATAAGAGATAACATTGGAAATCCAGTACCATTTGCGTACGGACCGTTGAATGTTACACTACATTTCAAGAAGATCGATTAAAAAATGTATCATTACATTGAATACTATAATAATCAGGCAGGTGGAGTATATATAGAAAAATATAATAGATTCGGCAAAGTTTATGTTGGTTCTTATCAACACGGTCATGGTATAGGTGCTTTTTTGGGAGGACTCTTCCGTAGAGTTGTTCCTTTTCTAGGTAGAGCTGCAAAGGCTGTAGGAAAAGAAGCACTTCATACAGGAATGAATGTATTTGGTGACGTTACCTCAGGTCAGGTACCTCTAAAGAAAGCATTGGAAAAAAGACTAACGGAATCTGGATTACGACTTAAACGTAGGGCATCAGAAAAATTGGATCAAATAATGAGAGGATCTGAGTATAAAAGACAACGAATACGTAAAATAACTCATAAAACAAGTAACCGTGGAAGAGTGCAGAAGTGTAGTAGTAAGAAAAAGATAACTAAGAAAAAAAAAGTTAACAAAAAAAATAAAATCTCAAAAAAAAATAAACGTAAAGTGAAAAAATCTAAAAAACGTGACGTGTACGATATATTCAATTAATAAAAAATGTCGTTTTTACATTCTCACTCTGAGGAGTGTGCAAAATCAGAACTGGATTTATTCACACTACCTCCTACACAAACAAGTATTGAACAATCACAATGGGCATATTACAACCCTATGGCATCTTTGCCGGACGATACTCCAATAGAATTCGTTGTACCTGGACATGGCGAGGAATACATTGACTTATCACATACTATGATAAAAATTAAAGCAAAAATTCTAACACCTGCGGGTTCAGTAGATGAAAAAGATTTTGTGGGTCCAGTAAATAATTTTCTGCATTCGATGTTTAATCAAGTGGATGTCTTCTTTAATCAAAAAACGGTATCACTACCTAATAATGCCTACGCTTATAGAGCTTACTTAGAAACAATTTTAAATTATGGAGTTGATGCAAAAAATACTCATCTTAAAATGGGGTTGTGGAATATGGATACAATGGGGGAATTTGATAGTCTAGATAAAACAAAAAATCGTGGTCTAGATGAGAGAGCCGTATACACTTTAAAAGGAAAAGCGTTTGAAATGATGGGTCATTTACATTGTGATGTTTTTAATCAAGATAAATTCTTACTAAATGGAGTCGAAATGAGAATACGATTAATCAGGTCAAAAAACACATTTTGTCTTATGAATGCAAGTGAAAATAACTACGTGGTCAAGATTTTGGAGGCTATGCTCATTACTAGAAGAGTGAAAATTAAC
>JZSA01005873.1:0-10227 GCA_000956155.1 Cotesia vestalis
AATCATATTTAAATTAGTGATGATGATGACATTAGTGTCTTTAACGGTAGCATGTTCTCCGACAAACCGGGATCATAGTTACTTTCTTACGGATATTCCAGGAACACAAAAAATAAATACGCTTGCATTGATTGGTACCCATAATTCTGCTACATACAATACTCTAATACTAGCGGCTCAAACACAACTATTGAATATAACAGCGCAATTAAAAGCTGGAGTACGAGTACTGGATATTAGAGTACGTAGAATCGAAAATGTTTTTGCAATGCATCATGATCTCGTATATTTGGGAATGATGTTTGGAAATATCGTGGACCAAGTGATAGAATTTTTAAGAGAATACCCGTTTGAATTTGTAATCATGTTTATGCAAGAGGAGTATATCAGTGAGTCAAACACAATGACAGAATGTGAAATTCTTGAAAACAAATATATTAAAAAGCTTGGTAATCTGTTTGTTCAATTTTGGTCAGTAGAAGATACTATCGAAAAACATCGTGGTAAAATTTTGTTGGCTCGTGGGAATAAGGGTTTTGGGAAATGTACAGCAAGTTTGTTTTGTGAACAACAGAATAGATGGAAAATAACACCCTCTTTCACACGAACTGAGAAATGGAAGGCTATAGCCTCTTTTCAAGATAAAATGATCAACACAAATTCCCTAAATCCGTGCTATATCAATTATTTATCTGCTCATGGAGGTATAATTGGTCCAAATACTATAGCTAATAAATTTTTAAGAGAACCTGCATATTTTTTGTCTGAAGAAAATCCTTTCAGGAATGAATTATAAAATGACTAAATATTTTCGTAATCCAAAGAATACTTTGTATATAGTTATGACCGATCATCCGCTTCCTCGTTTATGAGACAAAATTATTACTAGTAATTTTCACTAAAACTATATAAATAATCATAATTTGAAGAATATGAATCACTATTTAGCGTGATACCATGCTGTACAGACAATTTTATGGACACTCTCCAATAAGTACGACTTTTACCTTATACCGATGCTACCGTTGGGGGCGTCTATCCCGCAGACAAGATCCCATGGATCTGGCCTAAACCGTGTTCAATCATCGTCAATACCGATGATCACACAAAATCGGGATCTCACTGGGTCGCATTCTTCGTTAACAAACATGGAGACGGGATCTACTTTGACAGCTTCGGCCTCCCACCAAGTGATCATAGATTTATTCAACGACTTCGTAGAAACTGCAGAAATACCAATGGAACAAACAACATTTACAAAATATTGGTTTTAATTATTGTGGTCAATATTGCATTGTTGTCTTGCGTTGGCTTTCTAATAACGACTCCCTATCATCATTTTGTAAATTGTTTAATGGCAACACAGAACAGAACGATAGAATACTCTTAAAAATGTTTAAAAATATTGTTAGAAATAAGTTTAATAATAAAAATAAATTAAAGAGACCATTTAAAAATTCAACTGGTAAAGGTCAAGTATGCAATCAAACAAGTGTTGATTAATATTTGAAAAATGTAATTTAGCTATTAAGAATATTTTTTTGTAAACTTATACATTATCTTTAAAAATAAAAAATTAATATCTTAAAAAAAAAATAATTATTATTGAAAAAAATCCTCTTATTCCTTCTAATCTTTTAATATATAATATATATATATATATATATATATATATTATTTATTATTATTATTTATTTATTGTTTCAAGAGGTACATATGCTCTTATATACAATGTGGTTGAATTGCGCAGATACAATTTAAACGCCGTACTTATTAGAAAGCAAAAGAAAAAAAAAAAGCAAGTTAAAGAAAAAGAGGAAACATTAAGCAGAGTGTATTGAAATAATTTTGAGTTGCACTCATGTATAAATATACGTATGAGCAGGGGTGACAGGAGTGGAGAGCCACGTGGAGGGACTGTATTGGATTCATGTGGGGGTTGTACGGCGGCGGATAACCGCTGCGATAAATCTCACTATTCGTTCCATTTCACTCTTGCAGTAGATAGACAGGATTTTCATTGTGAGTAGATTAACTGGATACGTAGTAATGAGTTCTTTGAAGTAATGTTGTCTTAGATCCTCGAGTTGTGGGCAGTACGCCAGCATGTGATCTACAGTGTCGGGGCTGGAGTCACATAGTTTGCAGGTAGATTCCGGTGAGAGGCGGAGGCAAAGTCTGATGCATGACACGCGACAGTTATGTATATTAGCTAGGCGAAGTTGTGCTATCGTTCGAGAGAGGTTAATATGACATCTTAGGCGAAGGTATCTTGGCGTGGGGTTGTCTTTGCACCAGATCAGCTGGGACTGGAGAGCGGAGGAGCGTAGATAACTTTCGTAGTCAAGACGCTTTGCACGGTTCGTAATTCCTTGGAGGAACTTGGGCTGGAGTTTTTCCCAGACATCGGGGTCCAGGTTATTAAACATGTTCGGCATCCCAACTTCCTCGAAAATGAGGTTTAACTTTGCTACCCAATTGAACTTCTTTTGGCACTGCGGGTTATCTGCGATCTTAATAAGATTGAGGAGACAGATCTTAGGCCAGTGTTCATCATTCATCTTCAGAATTCGTATTATCCAGTTCCAGGAGCGCATCAGGGCAGAGACTGACAGTCGAGTGATTCCAGTCTCCAGTCTGATCATGTAGCCTGGTGTATTCATGGGGAGGAGGAGGATCTTTTTGAAGAAGATCGCTTGTGCTCTATCGATTGTGTCCAGGTGGTCAAGACCCCAGGTTTCGGCGCCGTAGAGTACCGTCGGGGCAACGATAGAGTTATAGAGATGGATTCTAGAGTCCCAGGAGTCCGAGCAGGTTGTTCCGATAGCAGAAATGGCTTTGTGGAGAGCAGCATCGGCCGCTGCAGTTCCTTTGGTGGCACTATCGATGATGGTACCTAAGTAATTGTATCTGGTTGTGGTCTTCAGTGGTTGACTGTCGTAAAAGAAGCCATTTTTCTCCTTTTGTTTGATTCGTCCGGAAGCTCTACAGACCATTACTTGGGTTTTTCCCGTGTGGACAGTAAGTTTATTTTCTTTGAAGTATTCTTCAAGCGCCAGGAGCAGTTTTTTAGCTTCTATGAGAGATGACGTGAGAAAGGCTCCATCGTCTGCTAGGAAGAGCGCTAGTAAGTTCTTAGGACCAATGCTGAGACCCTTAAATCCTTTTTCTTGGAGGAATTCCATAATATCGGCTATGAAGATAATAAATAGCGTTGGACTTAGCTTATCACCTTGTAATACGCCCTCCGTGATGTCGAAAGTTTTGGAGAGAATGCCGTTGACTCGTAGTTGTATTTTGGCGTTTTGAGCAGGTTGTTGAGAAGAGCGATTCCACGATAGTTGGCCGGATCATTACGAGTTCCTTTCTTGTAGAGAGGAGTTAGAGTTGCAGTCGACCAGTCAGCTGGAATCTGCTCTGTGCGCCATATTTTGTTCAGCAGCACTGTAAGATATGTGATCCAAGGAGGAGGTAGGTGCTGTAAGTGTTTATTAAGTATGGCGTCCGGACCTGGGGTTTTCTTTTTCTTACTTTTTTTGATGACAGTACGTACTTCTTTATAGGTGAACCTTTCGTCGAGGTATGGGTGCCTCGCGTCAAAGAATGTGGTGTCATCTTGAATTCTCTCTGGATATATTGTCTCGTAGAATTCCTCCCAAGTGCTTAGCGGAATTGGACATGGTTTATAAGCTGGTTTTCTCAATGTTTTGATGAGCAGTCAAAAATCTTTGGGCTGGCGAGTGCGGGCTAAGGTATCTTTAATTGAGCGGTAATAGTTATTAATTTGTACTTTCCTGGTCTTTCTTAGTTGTTTTTTCATATTGTGTAGTATTTCCAGGTTGAGTTTAGTGAACCCCAGACGGCGACAAGTCTTTTGGTAATTGGAAATGGTTCTCTTGAGTGATTTGAGATCCTCGTCGTCCCAAGGCTTCTTGTAAGGTATGGTTCTAGACCCAGTGTGGGTTGTGGTTTTTAGTAGACCAACAGAATTGGCCGCTTTGTGTATTGCCTGGTGAAGATTAGCTGCCAGTGAGTCTACAGTGCCATCTTGAATTCCAGATGTTGAGAGTACCATAGTGCTTCTGCAAACTTTAAAACATAGTTGTCGTCCCAGACGAGTCTCTGTGTAGTAAAACGAACCCCGGGGTTTTTTTCGAGAGTGTTCACATGTCTGGAGTAAAAATTTGCTTGGATTGGGAAGTGGTCAGAGCCGTAGGAGTTATCTTGAACTAAAAAGTTTGTGATAAGTTTTGATGCTGCGTGGTTCGTCCAAGCCAGATCAATGACGCTGGCGCCGTTGTGACCACAGAACGTCACTTTGCCCTCAATGTCCCTCGGTGATCTTCCGTTAAGGAGAATTAGATCATTGTTAGACATGAAGTTTATTAGCTTGAGGCCTCGAGGAGTGGTTAAGGTGTCTTGTGAGCTTCTTGTTGCTAGTAGCGGAGTATCTAAGATGGTTTCGGGTGGAAGATTGCCATTGCAGTCACCCAAACGGATGTTGAAGTCGCCACCAAGAATCAGCGGAAGGTCGGGGTAGAAGTTCCCGCAATTTTCTAGGGATAACTGTAGGTTATCGAGAGTGGTGTCCAACTCTGTATCAGGTCTCAGATAGATGAGGCCTATAATGAGTGTTTGTGAGGCTAGTTTGATTTTAATGAATATCCAGTTGTTGTTCAGATCTATTATGCTAGTGTTTAGTTCTTCCCTGACTAGTACAGCTAGGCCACCACTGGGTCTACCTTTGTTAGCTACTCTCGTTGCGTTTGACCAGATGCATTTGAACTTATCTGCCCAGTTTGGTGTTGACTGAGGTGGCTGGGGTGCCCAGGTCTCTGTGATGCCGACATAAAAGGTGTTTTCTGGGATGTGGAGATTCTCGCAGTTGTTAATGCCGTGACAGTTCCAAAAAAGTATAGAGGAATAAGTACGAGAGCTCTCTATCCTGTTAGCGTTTAGTTATTTTCCAGGGTAATTGCGGGGTCCGGAGCTGCCCCGGGTACTGGGTTTGGGTGTGGACTCTCTCCAGAATTTCGTGTTTCTATCCCAGATCAAGCTTTTTCCATTTACGTCTATTCTGTTTGCTCTAATTATGGGATTGTAACCCTTCTCTTTTTCTTCTTTGGCCTTTTTTCTTATTTCGAATGCTTCCTCACTTTCCTGCGGTGTTAAGTCGTTATTTATGAAGATGTTAGAGTTGTTCAGCTTAGATTTTTTGTTCCTCATGATCGTCGTTTTGTGGGCGAGGTTGTCGAGTTGTACCACGAAGCGGTCCTTTTTACCTCTTATTCCTCTGATCGATGTGCAGGCGCTCCCAGGGATTTCGAACGTATTTTCCAAGAAGGCAGCAACATCCTTTTGATAATAATGTTGTTTCTGCGGGCTAGACTGTCTTGGCTTTCGACCATTCTGGAAAGTTTATTTAGTTGTGAAAGCACCGCTGAGTTGGTGTCAGCTGGATCCGCGGATTTGAGAGTTATCTCCAGCGCTTCAACCATGGAAATGATAGGGGATAAAGACTCTGTAAGGCACGTTTGAATGGAACTGCACTTACCGGATTCGACATGATCTAGGCGGATTTTGAACTCCTCTTGTTGAGACTTAATCTTGTCCACTTCATTTGCCAGGGTATCGTACTTCGCATCCAGAGAGGTTAAAAGATCCTGTATTACGCCGGACGATTCCTCTATATCTTTCTTTACCTGCGTAAATTGGAGCTAATTTGCCTTGAACAAGTTGATGAGTTGTTCGGAAATCCATTTGAATGAGTCCTGATGAGAGATGTCGGAGAAGTCTGGCACGGCGATTTCCGGGAGTGATTGAGTTGGAGTAGCATTCTCAGACATGGTTTGTGGGAATGAGGATTGTTTTTCAGGTGGGATTGTTGGCGAGGAGCTGTGGCGTTTAAGTAGCTTTGTGGGGTTTTGAGAAGAGTCTAGTAATGTCTCTTGGGGTTCTCGAGACCTTTTGGCGCCAAATAGCAGTTTGTCGACGTCTCCAAGGAAGTTCGCTCGCTCTCTGTGCCTGAGCTCAGCAATTGATGGTCTTCTTCTTTTCTTTGTTGAGCCTGAGCTGGCTGGGGTTGCTGGCGAGGTTACCACTGGATATGACGATGCTTTCAGGGTTACTTCTTGGGTATCAGATGCCGCTGGAGTTTGGTTAGACATGACAGTGAAACGTAAACATAACCTTCCGTTAGCCCCGCTTTGCAAACCGGCTTAGAATCACTCAGACCTGATGTTGTGTGTCAGAATCAATATGAAAAACAGCACCTCACTCACAGTAGAGCCCGTTGCAAAATTTATAATATTTTAAGTAGATAATAAAGTGTAAGAAATAAATAAAAACACAGACGGTAAAATGCACGAGGTATATGTAAGTCTTGGCGCATGCGCAATCATGTATAGAAAAAACTTCAGGAACCTGAGATAATCATTGATGCTGAAAAAAAAAAAAAAAGAAAACGAACCGATAGAAACTGTTGAACTTGATAATGATGGTGTTCCTGGAGCCTTATTACAAACTTTTGTGACAAAATCAGATTTAAAACAAAGTATACATAATTTTATTTTTTCATTTATGTATTACAAGTACACATCAATGTATTTATAATTTTTTAATTTAAGTTTTGTCAGAGATTTTATCAAAGCAGTCAGGATTTCAAGGTCACTCAAGTCAAGATACTGGATCACAATGTAACAATAATAAAATAAAAAAATCGAATTCTCATGACGTTGGCAATCATGATGATGAAACTGATGATCGAGTAATTAACTTAAAAATATTTGATGGAAATTTATACATATGCTGTTATACTCAATATTGTTTGTATTTTTTAGCAAGAACTTGGAACTAACGGAAGTGGAGTTTTTAGTACCTTGGAACAGTGGAATGCTGTCAAAAATAAAGCTACTTACACATCAATGGCATTAGGACTATTGGTGGCTGTATTTGATTCAAATACTTTACTCAAAAGTAATTAGAAAGGAGGTAAAAGTAAAATTAAAAGCGAAGAAAATGTTCAGTACACCGCATTGGATTCTAAAAAAATAGATGCAATTAAAGGTTTGTTGAAAAATTACTAGGGTTTATTGACTAATTATTAAATTATGAACTTACGTTAATATATATTATAATTAATATTTTCCAGAAACTGTGATGCGCAAATTTAAAAATTCCTTCGATGAAGCAAAATTTGGAACTGCAATAAACTACAAATTGGCTGGGATGAGAAGAGAAGCTCGGAAGCATAATGTAATTTAACAATCAATAATTGATTATTATGAGTAGTAAGTGAGCATTTTTGTATATCAATAGGTCTACATTTTACTTAATTTATTTTGCAGAAAAAACATGATAAAAACAAAGAAAATGATGCTTCAGGGACATCTCAATAATTTTGAACTATAATCAATGAAGCACGGCATACTTTAAGCACATTGATATTTTTTTTTTTACTTTTTATTGATAGATATTAACATTTATCCTTATTATTATAAGTTCATCTTATCTTTTTTGAATATATTACTCAACTTGAAGTTTTGAAACTGAATTAATTGCTTTATTATTGAGGTTAGTAGGTACAAAAATATCCTGATTTCAATAACCCATACTTTTACTAAAATATTTTTTGACACATAGTTTCACGTATATTAAAAATATTTTTGCGTAAATTTGTCTATGGATTCCTCCATAAATTTACAAATTTATTTTCCATTTAATTATATATATTTTTGCATATATTTTCGAATATATTTTTGCATATATTTTCGTATATATTTTTGCATGTATTTTCGTATATATTTTGGCATATATTTTTGGGCAAATTTTCATATCGTTTTCATATAATTTTTTTATATATCACATATATTTTCGTATATATTTTCATATATATTTATAAATATATTTAAAAATATATTTTCATTCGGTGTGGGGACAGTAATCAGTATATCTACATCACAAGTTTGCCATAATGGACATAAATCAATTCATTTATCTGTCAAAAGTAGTTCCATTGAATAAGTCACAAACAAAACAACTGTGGTGTGGTTTAAAATATATTGAAAACAGATTTCAACCTGTAATACAAATAATCACTACTCATCCTAAAAAGATAATACAATTAAACCTGAACGAATGGAAAAAACTGTGCTCCACAAGTGAATCATTAGCTAACTATTTTTACAAAGAAGGAGAAAACTATAATTTCTTCCGCATGTTCTGTCCAGTACAGTGTGAAGACCTACGTCTAGATTTTTCCACGTTTAAACAAGAACGGTGTATTACATTATCTCATCAAGATCCGCGTATTTTTCTACTTGGATAAAGTGCAACAAATCTTAAATCAGTTCACCAAAGTGTTAATTATTGGGTTGACCACATTGAACAGTTACCTATCACCGAATACATTAATTCAGTCGAAGAAAATATATCAAGATATATTCTAAAAAATCTACTGCCCACCACCAGAGAAACACCAAAAACAAATACAATGTTAAAATATTTTGAAAAACATTTCCTGGAATTATTCAAATATAACGAGAGGACGCCTTCAATTCACACTAATCTTGGAGATATCGAGTTTTCATTTTTCTGGGACCTGCTAAACCACCATGAAGAATTGGTTCAAAGAATAATACACAAATTTGACAACTAGATGTCTCAACGCTACAACCTGTACTATAACTCTGACGAAGGACAAGACGTCTGCTATTAATATGGACACAATATTTTTACTATTCTTATCATTATTACTATTGTCATTATTATCTTTAGTGATATTAATATTATTACTAAGATTATTAAAATTTCTCGATGAAAATATCTGTTATTATAAGGTTGTAACTGTGGGAGAATTTGATGAATAAAAAAGAAAAAAAAACAAAAATATTATATACTTGTTATTTATTATTTAATTATATATTTTATATCAGATATAAATTTATCATTTGAATCTAAATCTACAAAATCAATGAAACCTAAATTAGAATAATAACTATCTAAATTATAATCTTGTTGTTCTACCAACAAATAGTTAATCCATCGAACATGACTATCGTCGCTTACAATATTAAATTTTTCGGTATGCATTCTTCGTGATTGAATCTCGCACTCAATTAAATACCATAAATTACAATCTGATCTTTCGCATATTATAGAAATGATAAGTTCTCACAATTTTTTTCATTTCGCTATAATGCACTTCACAGTATTGATATATTTTATGACAAAAATTTTTACATAACGAGTTATAAACATATGCTCCACATAGATGTATAGGAGATACGATTTTATTATAGACATACGTAATCATCGTATTCCATTTATACATACACATGAAAAAAATATTAATCCACATTTTTAATCGAACTTGATTCAGTAAACAATAAGATTCAATTTTGTCTTTATTTAGTTTTATTTTTAAAAAAGCGTTCTAATTACAGATCCGGTATTGAATTGTGATGCATAGTTAGAAAACGATGATGCTGACTATCTTCGTACGCAATGGTTAGAAGCCAATGAGATTCCTGAAAATTTGCCAGAGTTAAATAATTATTTTTTTCTGCCAGTACAAACCGAGGAAATTCGACAAAATTTTGATGAAGGTAAGATTAACGAAAGACTCGTTATTATTATTACTATGACATTTTATCTAATCACAGTGTTATTATTATTTCAAAGGTTACATTCAAATTGGCAGGCCTTTAGAGAGCTTTACGATATAATTATGGCTGCTGTCAATGCTGAGAATAACCGCTTCACAATGAGTTTTACCTTTGAGGGTATAGAAAATATGCCAGCATACCAAAGATTACGTGAAATCAAAGGATATACGTTCGATGATTTGTGGAATTTGGTCCACACCATCACTAAAGTTCCTGCAGAGAGTAAGTACATCTACTCACATAAATATCCGTCAGTCTCAAACGAAGGCGTGGTAAGTTCGTATCTCGAAAACGTCCCACATAAATAATTAAAACCTCCGTTGCGTATTCTTTAAACTGTTAGTCCAAACCTCCACCGTTTACGCTACCGCTCTAAAAACGCCCTTGGACATAACATAAAGAACACTGGTGGCAGCGGTGGGATTTCGAATACGAAATTATTTAACTTTTGTTTGAGAAAAACTTATAATCTCTAAATATTTTCTTTTCTACTTTTATTTTTTTTCAATTTCAATTCCACTGTCTAAATAAATTCAAGTCTAATTGCGTTCAATTTTGAAAT
>JZSA01005874.1:0-20812 GCA_000956155.1 Cotesia vestalis
TATAATAAATTTTCTTTCCATTAAGAAATTTCATCTTAACAAAATTTAAAATTGCTCAAAACGAGCCAACAGTTCGTATAAATGACCCAATTCAAAATACAGAATTTTTTTACATATACAGTAAATAGTAAAATGAAAATCAGTAAATCAATCCAAATTCGACAAAAAAAAAAAGAGAAGAGAAAAGAAAAATAAGTTTCGCTGCTAAAGATTCACAAGACCGAAGATAAGACTATCTCCGGCCTTGGGGGGACGAGTGAAAACAGCGCAAAACCTCGATTGAAAATTTTTTTCTGCTTTTCTTCATATATAATATAAATTTAACAAAATTTTTTTTTTTCATTTTACTATCACTATACTTACATATTAGACATTATTATATTAAACAAATTTTTTTATTAACTATAACTAATAACAAAATATACAACGAGCTAACGTCACTCATAAAATTTTCAAAAAAAAATTAAGAAATCATAAAATTTTTTTTTCAAAACGATTATTTCAAACGTCTAATATTCAACAAGAATAAATATAAATAACTAAGAGGACAGGGAGAGTCATCTAATGGCAATTATAATAGAGCCGCTGCATACGTACTCACACATACCCATTGATCGAGCTATATAAACTCTTATAAAATTTCCTTTTCCTTTAAAATAATTAATTATTTATTTATAAAAAAAAAATTTTTATTATTATCTCTTCTCCACCTAGAGCTATTACTTATCCTATTTCTATTTATTACTTATACTACCGTTACAACTACCTGAATTATTATGGTATAGGAGAGAAGGCATAGGCATTATAAAAAAAAAAAAATTTTTTTAATCAAATTGTTCTTTCTTTTTATATTTATTTAAAATAAAATAAAAAGAAGAAGACAGAAGGAAAATTTTCCTAATATTCATATATATGTTCACTTATACATATAACGCAGAAGCAGAATCATCTGCCATTTAATCTCCATTGCCAGCCACCTTATATCATCTGATACACCTAAAAGGAATAACAGATGAATTAATCTCTTGGCAAGAGATGAAACGATTGGAATACACTTGTTATGTTACAAATTTTGTTAACCTTCTCTCCACAAATGGCAAGGGCCATCTAGTACCAGGTACCGTAATTTTAGAAATTTTCCCAACAGTGTACATCTCTTCTTCTTTTCTATCTTTAACAAATCTCTTAAATGCAATGCTAGCTCGATCACTGCTGAGACAATAGTGATACCTGACACGGCTTTGCCAAATCAAGAGGCGAAGAAAGATCATCCGTCAGCAAATTAATACAATGCGAAATTAAAATATAATTTAAAACTAAATATTCGCGCCAGATGACTTTCCTCATTACTCTTTAGAATATTAAAAACAAAAATTTGTAAGTGGCTCTCGCTTATGGGGAAGGTGGCCATAGGAAAACCGAAAAACTATGCTAGCTTCTCGCTTTTCCGGGGGAATGTTATGTCCACCCCAAAATTTTTCTTTTAAATTTAAATCACCCGCGCAGATGGAAGACTTCTCCATGCGCGAAAGCCACAATAAAATATAAACTACGCGACTGCTGGTTGACTAGCGGGGACTTCTGCAATCTCAGCACCGCGAGTATTTAAAAAGGCGATCAACAGCCAACGCCTTGTCTTTGAGCAATTAATTCGACTTCCGCGTTTAATTGACGGACCCGTGCCTTGTAAAATTCCCTTATCTTAATTTGCGCTGCACTTAAGACGAGTTCAGACTCGGTTCAACCGGCAGGCCACGTATTAGTTTTAATCATTTAGAGAACCAGAATCTCAAAGTTCTAATTTCCCCTGCACTTAGGCGAGAATCCGGGCAGTAAGTTTAAACTAAATATCTTTAAAAAGCTAAATTTGCGCACTTTACCCTACAGGGGACTGGAGGACGTTAGCTCAATTGAATCAATAAAAATCATTAAAATTCATTCCACACCTCCAAAAAAGTCGGAAAAAGAAGAATTTCTTGAATGGTATGAAAATAGAATTAATACAAATAATAATTTTAATTTTAAGGAGGAAATTCTCCATTATTGTAAATTAGATGTAAGTATTTTACAACTAGCATGTAGTAGATTTAGGAAACTTATTCTTGACTGCGGTAATGTATGTCCTTTTACGGAATGTACAACAATAGCTTCAACCTGTATGTTGTTTTACAGGCGAAATTATTTAAAGGAGAAGCAGATTGGTATTTTACCACGGTCAGGATATAGGTTAGGCGATAATCAATCACGGGTTGCCATTGAGTGGCTGACTTGATTAGAATATAGTCAAAATATTAAAATAATTCATGCGTTACGGGGCCGTGAAA
Organism: Cotesia vestalis; assembly: GCA_000956155.1. NCBI lineage: Eukaryota > Metazoa > Arthropoda > Insecta > Hymenoptera > Braconidae > Cotesia > Cotesia vestalis. The sequence continues at coordinate 2,325 of JZSA01005874.1, forward strand.
TAATAATACCTGGTGGAATTAAACTCGACGGTTATAGAGAGGCTGAAGACGGTCAAAAGATAGCATATCAGTTTCATGGTTGTTTTTGGCATGGTTGTCCAAAATGTTTTAAAACAAACAGATTTCAACCAATATTTAAAAATAAAAAGATAAAAAATAATAGCCAAAACATTAGATATGAAAATACCCAAATACAATCTCAAAGAATTGAGAATGGCAAATATAATTTGATTGAGATATGGGAATGTGAATTAAATAACGAAAAAAGAAACAATCCTGAGCTGCAGGCTTTCCTTGCATCTTCTGAAGTTTTTTCGATTCACCCAATTAACCCTAGAGATGCCTTCTTTGGGGGGCGTACGGGTAATGTGGAAACATATTATGATGTAAAACAAAATAAGAATGGAAAAGATATAGAAAAAATCAAGTATGTGGACGTTCGTTCCTTATATCCATGGGTGTTAAAAAGAGGGTATTTTCCGATAGGTCATCCAACGGTTTACCTTGGGAAAAAGTGTAATATCCTTTGTGTCAATAATGATATTTCAAAGATAGAGGGAGAAATTAAATGTAGAGTTTTGCCTCCTCGTAATTTATTTCACCCAGTACTTCCTTATAGATCTCATGGAAAATTTTTTTTCCTCTATGTAAAAAATGTTGTGATAATCTAGTACAAGAGGACTGTTATCACAATTGTGTGTCAGAGAGGGAATTATATAGTACATGGGTATCTTGTGAGCTCCGTAAAGCAGTCGAAAAGGGCTATATTATACAGGAAATAGACGAAACTTGGTCTTATAACACTGTAGGGTATATCCCTGGGGATGATAATAATACGGGCCTGTTTGTTGAATACATTAACACTTTCTTGAAAATTAAACAAGAAGCTTCAGGATGGCCTGTTCATTGTGTAGATGAATAATTGCGTCAAAAATATATTGATAATAATGAAGCTAGGGAGGGTATTACACTGGATGCCAATAAAATCGCTAAAAACCCCGGTCTAAGATCTTTAACCCCGAGATTGAAGTAACATCATTACTACCAGTAAATGATGAAACTGTTTTTGTTTCCTGGCAGGATAATTCTGAGTGTTATCCACCATCTGATCGTGCTAATGTTGTAATTGCTGCTTTCACTACCGCTCAAGCTCGCCTTAAATTATATAATTTGTAACAGGGTGAATTACCATATTTAGATAAGTCGCCAGAGGTCGATAATTAGTCGACTCAGCACTGGCGCGCCTCGATCTTCGGGACCTTCCGTGTAGTAATTAGGAGGGGAGGGGGTGAAATGGGTAAGTACTCGAGAGCCGGCGTGTGTGACAATCAGAAGAGGTTTGTTAGTTCTTATTGGAAATTTTTACAGAGAAATATGATTATAATTAATTAATCGTCAGTTTTATATTAATTAATTTTGAACTTGATTGTAAAAATTATATCGTGATTAATTTAATTAGCAAGGGTTAATTCAAAGTATTAAGACCTTTTGTTTTAACGATTATGGTTGTAACATTAAGATCACGACATTAAAGTAGTAAGGAATTTTAATCTAATAATTTTAATCTATCTTAACATTGTAAACAGAATTAAAAATTAACAATCGGGAGTTAGGAAGTAAATGTCAGTTCAAGGTTAATTGGTAATAAATTGTTAGTTGGAAAATATTGTTCATAAAAATTCTAATCATTGGATATTTCAATTGGCGAAATTTTAAGTTCTAAATAAAATTAATTTATTCTCAATCATTAAATTTATAAATAAAGTCAGTCAGTAGTGTCAGTGTGAGATAAGTGTGGGTTATGCGTGAGTTGCAGAGTATCTAGGTCTACGTTTGGTCACTGGACTGTTACTGCTGTAGCTGGAGCGGGTTATGAGAGTGTGCTGCAGAACATCTAGGTCTACGTTTCGTCACTGCGCTGTTACTCCTGTGAGCCGAGTCAACGACCCCTGCATACAATTTGTCTCTGTGCGGATGATTAAACAGTTTAGTTGGTTGGTTGGTTAAAATATTAAACGGGTAGACGCCGAAAGGGGCACGTGCTAGAAATCGACGGGTAAACGCCGAAAGGGGCTCGTCGAGAATAAGAATCTTGTTAAGTGTGGATAGTGTGTGTGTGTGAGCGAACCTTTGTTAAATTTTTATAACTCGAGATACTGTTAAGTTTTCATTCTTATAGTTAATAAATATTGATCAATCTTGTTAATTAATTATTTATTATTCAGCAGCACCTTCCTTCACTCTCTCTACACTAAGATAAAGAATTCTCAGCTCTGGACCGGTTCCAGGAACCGTGATTAAAAATCCTGGTGACGCCCTTATAATTATTGTTGTTTGTTTATTTTGTTAGTTTATTTATAAAATTGATTAGGGGCTAACCTGAGCAGGTAAAACTGTTACATTGGCGCCCAACTTTTAAAAACCCCATAGAGAGAGAATGGAAGTTGTTGAATAATAAAATTTTAATTAATTAATTAATTAAAAAAAAAAAAATTATTCAATCATTAGAAGATTTTTTATTCGAAAATTTTTAACTTGGAAAACTTCGTTTAGTTGAGCGTCGAAAAAATAAAATTTTTATTTTTACCTGAAGTCAAAATTTTAGCATTAATTTAATTTTTATTTAACAATTTATAATTTAGCAAGAATAGAAACAATTATCAAACCGGAAGTGAAAGTCAAACCCAGTTGCTTGTGGTAGTAAAATTTTTCTACATTTCACAGCTACTTAGGGGATTAAAAATAATAATAATTAGCAAACAGTAAAACCCAGTAGCTCGTGGTAGTTTATTTCTACATTTCACAGCTACTCAGGGTACTAAAAATAATCATCATAATATACAAAACCTGGTAGTCGAAATAAGTTAAGATATTTTTTCTATTAAAAAGGATTAAAATACTTATCGACTTCGACTACCTCGGGTAACCGAAATAAAATATAAAAATTATTAGTAAAACCCGGTAACTGATGGTAGTTGATTAATTTTGTCTCTCAAGAATATTTTTTCTTTCTGAAGGGATTAAAATTACTCTACACAACAGTTACCAAGAGAATAGAAAGTAATTATCATTACTGAAGAAACCGATAACTAAAATCCTTTTGTTATTAAGTAAAATATAAAATATATTACAATAGAATATTTTAAGTAGATAAAATTTAAACTTCTCAGGAATTCATTTATATTAATTTTCTTGTCATTTAGTTAATATACAATTTAGCATTGAAAGTAATTATTACTTGCAAAACAGAGTAAAAATAAGTATTCCTCACCTTCGAGAAATTTACTTGAAAATATTTCGACAATTACTTTTCAAAATTGTTATTCCCTATTAGAAATATAATCCTCAAAAAAAAAAGATTTCTGGAACGTCAACGCAGCCCCGTAGACTAAACACTCTACGTTGTGGGATTTGGACTGCGTTGATGTTCACATTGGGTAACGTGAGATGCAACCTCGCTAAAAATTCATTATAAAAACTCATTGTAATTATTATTCTATATACATTCTGTCTCCAGACTTCTTCTGGAACAGTCAGTCCGAGGACTTAGCAGAGGAGCAATCTCTGCTGGTCCGAGGCTGAGCCTGCTAATCCCTTATTAATAAATACTGTAACAATACTTTTCCCTAAAATTTGACCAAAGTTTGTTCGTTACCGGAGGCGGAGATACCGGCTAGGTTAAGTATTTACGCTCGCCCTTTCTTTTGCTTTTTGAAATTAAATACGTAATAAAACTAATAAAGGTAACCCGCAAACTCCTCAGGCTGGGTTAGTGCACGATAGGACGCCAGGTAATTTTCTAAAAATTACCAAAATAATTTAAATTCCAGGGGCCGCCCCGGACGATTAATTAACGATTTAAATTAATGTGCGAGTGGAAGAATAATCCGCAGAGTGATGAAAATTGAAATAAAGTTAGGGTGAAAATAGAAATAAAGAATAGTTAATCATCGAGTATAGTCTTAAATTTAACAGTAGGGAGGAAGACAAGTTGCCACTAGTTGACTTTATTTGCCTGTTGTATTCAATTTTTTTTTTGTTTTAAAGAACGAACGTTCAAACCTTTTACTTATATTTATATATAACTTAAGTTGAATGTTTTCAATTTTCGCATAAAGAATAATAACAATGAGCGAGTGACGCAGCATAAACTTTATAATTAATTATTTATAATAATAACCTAAGTCACAGGGCGATTAAAGCGCAAACCGTCGCGGGATTTTCACAAGAGGCTGGTCTAATTTTGATCAATATATAAATTCACATTCGATCATAAATAAAAGTGATTTTTAATGATAAATAATTTGATACGCAATTTACCACGTGCCAGCCACGTGGTAAAACAGCGGCCTCACGGAAAACCGGCGCCGGTTCACGCCCGGGAGAATCTCATTAATTACCACGGTGGAATGAACTTAAGAACTCACCAGATTAATCAGCACAACAATTCTTGACTAACAATTATTCTCTTTCCAACCGAAATGAAATAAAATTAAAATAATATAATTTTCAAGATTAACAATACCCTCGTAGGGAAGCTATAATTTAAGTATTAACCTTGATCCGACAATATTTAATATAATTTGCATATAAAATATTATTCAATGAAGATAATCAACATTCCGAAATAATGAGTGCAAAAACAAAATAAAGCAAAATAATAAACTCAATAATGATCAAATATTATCAATTTTGGTCGCCAAAGAATTATATCAATGCGTAGATTAATCAATAATAATCGTACGTTATCAAAATAATCTTAAACAATAATTATAATATCAATTCAATAATTATCTTATATTACATCAATATTTATTTTACAGCAACTGCCACTAGTTGACTTTATTTGCCTGTTGTATTCAATTTTTTTTTTGTTTTAAAGAACGAACGTTCAAACCTTTTACTTATATTTATATATAACTTAAGTTGAATGTTTTCAATTTTCGCATAAAGAATAATAACAATGAGCGAGTGACGCAGCATAAACTTTATAATTAATTATTTATAATAATAACCTAAGTCACAGGGCGATTAAAGCGCAAACCGTCGCGGGATTTTCACAAGAGGCTGGTCTAATTTTGATCAATATATAAATTCACATTCGATCATAAATAAAAGTGATTTTTAATGATAAATAATTTGATACGCAATTTACCACGTGCCAGCCACGTGGTAAAACAGCGGCCTCACGGAAAACCGGCGCCGGTTCACGCCCGGGAGAATCTCATTAATTACCACGGTGGAATGAACTTAAGAACTCACCAGATTAATCAGCACAACAACGGCAAAAATTAGCAATCAATGACCAAATATCAAATGTAATAAAAAAACAATATAATGGTAGCTGAAACACGCTGGTGCTTACGTATCTAATTCACCCATGTGACTGACTCTATTTTCCGCCGGCAGCATGCTGCCAGCCCAGGCTACCGGCGCGCCCTCAGGAGGGACTTTCCGTCACCTCTGGCTGCCGCCGGTACTATTTCAAAAATTAATTCCACCAAATATTGAGTAATTCTCCACCGGGGCATAATCGAGCCGGAATCCGCTTGAGACAGCGATTTGGCAATAATTACAACTAAAAATATGTATCAATTCGGATAATCCTTCATCTATTCAGATTCAAATGTGAATTTAAAGTATGAATTTGAGCTGAGCGTCAGGCTCGTCCGCTCCAGACTGGGGCCCTCGGGCACTCTCAGGCCCGTCAGCCGTTCACTTGGACCCGGTCTAATTTAATAAGCTAAATTATTAAGCAATACAAATTTCTAGTTTAAATTTTGCAATTAAATTTCGCTAATTTCCCGATCGCCGGCGACCACCCAAATCGCCCCATGGACTGAAATAAATCTTAACCAACAGTATCAAACTAAAAAATAAATCTTATATCTAATAACTTTTCAATATTAGCTCAGGAGGTGCCGCCATCTGGCGGAGCCTCCCACCAGCGTGCTTAAGCCCGGCGGGAAATGCCACAGCGTGTAAACACTGTGAGAATACTTATTTAATTGTCAATCAATTAAAATGGGTACTTATTATAACCTTCACCCATGGTTGAGAGCGCTTATCAGCGTTTCACCCTGGTTCCTTTACCTAGAGCGCTAGCCAGCGTTCAGGCACTCTATCCATTACCTACCTGTAGGCAGGTAAAATTAAAAGTAAAATACTAAAAATATTTTATAAATTATATTATATAAAAAGTACTTCGCGGAGGAATCAGTGACACGACCCACCTGGAGTCTATTGACATCCTAATGAGGTCAAAATCTGGACATAAATAAATTATCTAAATTTTAATTAATTACACCCAAAATTTAGGAACGTAACATTGTAAATATTATTTTTGTAATATTTTTTGTAAAATTTTTTTTTGTAAATATTTTTTTTGTAATCTATAAAACTTTTTTATTTATTTTAAAATAAAACCAAAACTAAAAAAAATTCGTTTTATCACTTAGAATAAGTTACTTCTTCTTATAAGTATCCTCGTAAGTTAAATTCTATTTCATAATTCAAAATGGATCCAAAGTGGAATCCATTTACTTGAATCTTTTGCGGACCAACAGGATGTGGAAAAACTTTTTTTGTAAAGCGTTTCTTAAAAGAAATAAAGGAAATTTGTGATATCAATTTTAGTAAAGTTATATTTTACTACGCACAGTGGCAGAAGGGTTATACAGAGTACGATAAGACATTTGTTGAATTTCGTGAACGTTTACCTCAGTCCACTGATTTCGATGATAATTTACCTAAGTTAGTAGTAATACATGATTTAATGCGAGAATCTTCAAATGGTGCTATTGTTGATTTATTTACTAAAGGTAGTGACCATAAAAATTAAAATGTTATGTTTCTGTCTCAAAATTTATTCCACCAAGGAAAAGGCCAACGAGATATATCTTTGAACACAAATTATATTGTAATATTCAAAAATCCCCGGGACAGAGCACAGATTTTTCACTTGGCTCTACAAATATATCCAGAAGACCCGAAGTTTTTACAAGAAGCCTACTTCGATGCTACATCAAACCCAAACGGCTATCTGCTCTTAGATCTTACACAATCTACGCCCGAAAATTGTCGGTTTAGAACTTGTATATTTCCATCAGATCAATATCATTATGTTTATATTCCTAAAAAAGTTAATACTATAAAAACAGTTAACTCTTCTACTGATATACCAGTTCTACGTTTATGATGGAAGGGGAAGAATCTTCTCGTAGGAATTCTGCGAGTAAACCTTTCAACCGAAAAAACGCAGCTCTACTTCAAGCTCTTGTATACGCATCACCCGAACAACGTCGTGCGATACTTCGTCACGCAAACAAAGATTTAATTCGTGTTATATGTGAATGTTGTTAAAACAGTTCACAGGGAAAAATTCCTCTGAAGGATTCTGAAAAAAAATTACTCTATAAATATAAGACTATCTTACGAAAATTAAGTAGTAAAGATAATAATATTTTGAAAAAGAAAAAATTAATTAACCAAAGAGGAGGAACATTTTTACCAATGTTACTAGGACCATTGCTTGCTGATTTATTATCTAATCTATTCTAATATTATGGAACATGCGAGAAAGATGGTACTTATTCCTTATGAGGATATTGATAAAGTGAAATATGTATCGAAAAATTTTGAACAAGAGTTAACTTCTCTCAGTAATAATTATTTGCTAACATCTCAAACTCTAGGGAATCCAAAGTCTCGTCTTGATGCGGAATTAACTAAAATTTTGAACGAAACTTCGCTAGACATTAACACTCATGATAAAGTAAAACAATATTCTGAATTATTAAGACGTTATTTATTCTTCAAGAATCGTCACCAGGAGAAAAATTTTACTGTTGAAAAAATTGAAAATAGTGAAGTTATTCCTGACACTGCTGATTTTTCTGCCATTAGTAGGGATCCTGAAATTAGTAGTATAGCCATAAATAATAGTAGTAATATAAAACAAAATAAATCGTATAAAGTTTCTGACATAGTAAAGGGTGTTCCAAAAACGTATCAAGCAGCAGCGGAAAACATTCTGCGTTATATTGAGTCTGTAGACAATGGTGAACGATTAAAGTGGGATGATAAAGGAAGTGTTACTTTGGATGACCATAAAATACCTGGTGCTAATATAGTTGACCTTATAAATGATGCTGTACGACATAGAAAATCTGTAAAGGCTACAGGTAGAAATTTTTTTGCTGCATTTTTACAAGAAATCAACACTCCACGAGAATTTGTAGGAAATAGTAGTTTTTTGAGTAAAATTTTACCAAGTATAAAGAAAATACCTATTAATACCTCTACTCCCAAGCGTCACATAAGGAGTAATGATTCATCAGGAAATTCACAAAATTTTATATCCTTAACGGACAATACTCTTCAAAACGGTGGCAATAAAAAAAAAGGCCATTCGGCAGCCGAAATGGAAGTAGATTTCATTTTTATAATAATAATAATAAAAATAAATGACAGGATTTTAAAATTTGAAAATCGTAAAAATTGATGTTTTTACTACTTCAACTTGGTATAACAACTGAACTAGTTTATTTTTTTCCAAAAAGAACATTTAATAAATAAAAAAAATTTAAGAAAAAAAATCAGCTCGACAAACTAAGTCAGAAAATGACTAAATTTTTTAAAAGTTGCGCCATGAGGACGGCTGCAATAGTTAGATTTTTATGAAATCTACTAAAAACTGTATCATTAAACGAACTCTAAAAGGAGTAATATTGAGGCTATTAACACTTCTAATTAGTGAAAATTGAAGCTAATTAGAAGAGCTTTACGATGCATTTTACCAAATTTTAATATCTTGTCTAATTCAGTTGTTATACCAAGTTGAAGTAGTAAAAACATCAATTTTTACGATTTTCAAATTTTAAAATCCTGTCATTTATTTTTATTATTATTATTATAAAAATGAAATCTACTTCCATTTCGGCTGCCGAATGGCCTTTTTTTTTATTGCCACCGTTTTGAAGAGTATTGTCCGTTAAGGATATAAAATTTTGTGAATTTCCTGATGAATCATTACTCCTTATGTGACGCTTGGGAGTAGAGGTATTAATAGGTATTTTCTTTATACTTGGTAAAATTTTACTCAAAAAACTACTATTTCCTACAAATTCTCGTGGAGTGTTGATTTCTTGTAAAAATGCAGCAAAAAAATTTCTACCTGTAGCCTTTACAGATTTTCTATGTCGTACAGCATCATTTATAAGGTCAACTATATTAGCACCAGGTATTTTATGGTCATCCAAAGTAACACTTCCTTTATCATCCCACTTTAATCGTTCACCATTGTCTACAGACTCAATATAACGCAGAATGTTTTCCGCTGCTGCTTGATACGTTTTTGGAACACCCTTTACTATGTCAGAAAAATGCGTTTTTCTCAGAACAGACTTTTTCAATATATTTGTCAAGATTTCTCGAGTTCTACTGGACCGATTCACTTGAAATTTTCAGAGAATCTTCTTTATAGACCTCTCAAGAATTTGAACTAGCCTCATCCCCGAATTTCAATTTTGACTATTTTTAAAAAATTCGAGAAACTCAAAAATGACTAAATATTTTCTTAATCCAAAGAATACTTTGTATATAGTTATGACCGATCATCCGCTTCCTCGTTTATTAGACAAAATTATTACTAGTAATTTTGACTAAAACTATATAAATAATCATAATTTGAAGAATATGAATCACTATTCAGCGTGATACCATGCTGTACACACAATTTTATGGACACTCTCCAATTAGTACGACTTTTACCTTATACCGATGCTACCGTTGGGGGCGTCTATCCCGCAGACAAGATCCCATGGATTTGGCCTAAACCGTGTTAAATCATCGTCAATACCGATGATCATACAAAACCGGGATCTCACTGGGTTGCATTCTTCGTTAACAAACATGGAGACGGGATCTACTTTGATAGCTTCGGCCTCCCTCCAAGTGATCATAGATTTATTCAACGACTTCGTAGAAACTGCAGAAAATACTAATGGAACAAACAACATTTACAAATTATTGGTTCTATTTATTGTGGTCAATATTGCATTGTTGTCTTGCATTGGTTTTCTAATAAATTGGTGGGGATACAAGATACGTATGTCATGGTGTAAATTTAATTCATCTTCCGTAAAAGTTTCATTAACATCTCGTACAAAATTTTCCGCTAATATAGCCAATCTCTCCTCACTGCTGAGGAATTTAGTACTACTCGCGTCACCACAATCGGAATGGTATACAGTATTCAACAACTCTGCATCATTACACCCACATTCAAAATCGGTCATTTCCATTTTAGAACACTGACTGTTTACTAAAAACTCAAAGACAAGGACTGAGGTCATCCTTAAAACTCAAAAGTCACAAAGCGTCTTTATCCCTCTCTTACTTAATTTTCTTAAGATCAATCCAATACTGTTATTTTCTCCCCACCATAGCAAAGGTTTAGTGGGTAATAAGGAAAATAGTCTACTCCATATCCCCAAAACTTGTATTTCCACACAGCCTTCACTGTCATAGCATGGTCCACCACCCCAAAATCGAGACAAGCCGGTCTTTGCATTACAACTATTTTTGTAGTAGGACTGAACTGCATCAAGAAACAGAGATGTCCTAGATCAATCTTTTTTGGTAACTTATGCATATGCTGGAAAATAGAAGCGCATGGTAAACTAAGTAAAGTTGGAGGATCAGTTTTAATGTTCCAAGAAATATCGTCATTATATTTGTTTTTTACTTCTACAGGTATACAAACTTGTTGGATTTCTATACATTTTTCGAAATAGTTGGAATCTTCATCAATCAAAACCGAAAATCTCCAGTTGTGAATATTGTAACAGGGTAAAATTACCCTAAATCGATAAGTCACCGGAGATCGATAATTGTTCGAAATAGCACTGGCACGTCTCGATCTTCGGGCCTAAAGGGAAAATGGAAGGGGGTAGTTTTGGGTTAAAATAGGTGAGCCATGCAGTGGAAAAGGGAGAAGAAGTGTGACCGCCAGACATAGTGCCACGGAAATTGAAAAGGGCCGATCCCCGGAGTAGTGACGAGACAAAGGAAGCCAACTACTACTAGGAATTCATCCTCAGTAAGAGAGTTTGATCATCATTTTATTTGTCGAGGTATCAATTATTACTCTGTGGGAAAGAAGTGGACCGCGGTTTACCCAATACCCAGTTACTTCTCCTTTTAATTATTAATCGGATCGTTTAATCGACGATTATTTCATTAATCAGAATTAAAACATTTGTTAGTTTGGATTGAGTGATTTTCCTGGGGGCTTATACCCGAGAGTCACTCAATCGACCTTGCGGGAGAATTTTTAACAACCAAAAAATTAGTCAATTAAAATGATTAACATCTAAAATTCGCTTAATAAATTGTTATAATTTTTATAACAATTAAGTCAAAAAAAGTGATTAATTTTCGTTGCTTGAAAAATAATCGTCAAGCGTTTTTACTCGTGGAATTTTGGTCAAGCGTCAGTACATTTTGTGTCGCAGTAAATTTCAAACACCCAAGGTCAAAGACAACTAAGCTAGCGAATGTTCTAGCTAACGAAATTGAATGCTTCGACTTTTGTCAATTTTTATAATTTAGAAAATTATTAAGAAAATTATATCAGCAATTAATTATTGAAATTATCTTATATTGTAAATTATTATTACATGACAATCAATTTATTTTGGGATTAAGTGCGTGGATTAGATAAATTAAAATTTACTAAAAATTAAGAATTAATAGCGTGGACATTAATTCCAGGATTTGAGTCATTTATGTTGAAAATTTTCACAGAAGAAATTCGGTTATGATTAACTAATTTTCATCGTTAATTTTATCTTAATAATTTTTAATTTGATTGTAAAAATTTATATCGTGATTAATTTAATTAACAAAAGTTAATTTAAAGTATTGAGACTTTTTAATCAATTATTGTTGTCACGTTAAGACCAAGTTAGTAAAGTAGTAAGGAATTTTAATCTGATCTTATAATTTTAATCTAATTAATATTTTAATACCGAACCAAAATTTACAATCAGAATTTGATATTAAATGTTAGTTCAAATAAATTGTTAATTGGAAATTTATTATTTAATTGATACTAATGATTGAATAATTAATCTAAATTTCTAATCAGGTCTCATTACAATCGATTTCTTAAAAATAAAATTTATAAAATAAAATCATCACAAGTGTGGGTTATGTGTGTGAAGACTAGTGTGGGTCATACGTGATAGAGAGTGTTAATAGTGTTAAGTCAGTTTTGGATAGCCGATAGTTAGGCTAGACGATCTCTGTCACACTGTTGTCTTTGTGTAGAGTAACTAAATTGTTCTGGTTAGCGGATAGTTAGGCTAGACGGTCTCTGTCGCACTGCAGTCTTTGCGCAGAGAGACTCGTTGGTCCCGGTTAGCCGACAGTTAGGCTGTAGTTTATAAGTTTTAATTAATTATAGTGTGAGTGTGTGAGTGAAATTTAATTAATCTTGATAAGTTCTGTCATTGGATGCACTGCGTTCCACTTGGGGTATGTCGACAATTCGCAAATTTATGGTTTGATTCAAGAAATCATGATAGAGAATTTTATTTTAACACATTCTTACCGGAAATTGACGATTACCTAATGACTATAAAACCATCAAAAGATATTTCAAGAACGCCACGGAAAATGTCTGAAAGAGCACATTGGAAAGCGCATAAATGGGTTGCTTGGCTATTATACTACAGTTTGCCTATTTTAAGATCTTTACTTCCAATGAAATTTGTTAATCATTGGAGTCTGTTAGTTGATGCAATGTCTATTTTGTTGAAATCATCTATCCTACAACCTGACATATATTATGCACGACAGTGTCTGTTTCGATTTGTTCACGTCTATATGGCTCTTTACCGTAAGATGGACGGTGGTGTTTATTACTCGATAGGTCTTATTAAGTGACTGAATAGTAATTACGGACAGTGTCTCGGATAGCTTAACTGGTAGAGCCTTTGGCGCGTAACCAAACGATCCGGGTTCGAGTCCCGGTCTGGGCTGTCCGAATTACTTTTTTCAGTTACCGAAAATTCCTACCGAGTAAAGGTCCTCCCTTTCCCTTTATCCTTTATTTCCCTAATTCCCAAATTTGTCTATATAGCCATATAGATATCGAAGCGCTGTACGGGATAGAACACGTTTCATTTAATGTCCATCTACTGACACATTTGGCACAAAGTATTCTATATTGGGGCCCTCTTTGGACCCATAACGCGTTCATTTATGAAAATTATTATCAAACACTACTAAATTTTGTAAAGAGTTATAATGCTGCGAATTTACAAATTCTTGAATGTTTTCGATCAAAAATGGCTTTTGAAAAATTATTTGCTTCGATAGAAAGTAAATTATCAGCAGAGCAACTAAAATATTTAGAGGATATTTTCCTAATAAATGGCCAAGCCATCGCTTATAATTGATGGAGTTGGCTTCTTAGGCAAGGCAACAATACTAGAAGATTTGCCAACAGAGTATAGTTTAGCTTTGCAGCGAATAAATGTAACGGTGGATCAAAATAGTGTGATGAGAGCTTATAGTCGTATTGTAATGAATAGAGAAGTTATACAAACTATGGCTTATACACGTGTAACGAAACGGAATAGTTATACGGACTTATTAATTAACGGTCATGTTTTTGAAATTAAGATTCTTATAGTAGTGCAAGTACACAATGAATTGAAATGTTTCGCAATTGGACGATATTTTAAAAAATGAAATCCCAATTTATTTCCAGAGAGACAATTGAAACATTTAGTTTTTATCAAAAATACCACACCAATTACTAACTATGCTGCAATTGACATTCATATGGTAAAAGAATAAATTACCGTTGTTCCGATGCCTAAGAAAGATTTATACGTAGGATGTATACACCCTAACCGTCACGAGTTATTAACATAAATAGAATAGTCTCAAAAATTAATTTATAAAATTATGATTTAAATTATTGAAAATATAATCAAATAATAACTTGAACTCTGCCCAGCTAGAAGAATATCAACATGCGAAACAGACCAACAGTAATACCAAGAACATTTCATAACTTGAATTATAGTGCGAATAAACCAATTGAATTATATTCGTATGAAATAGAATTTAAATCTACAAAATAACCCATGCTTTAATGGTATAATTGTAGCAGTATCAGGTAAAATAATTAATTTCGTGCCAATTGATTTATTATTTTTTAAAAAATGACGAAGCAACCTTTATTATTTTTCAATTAAATTTGATAGTAAAAATGTCTAAATTTTTTTTTTCATTTGATATGAAAACGAAAAAAAAATTTACATGCATGACATTTTTCAATAAATTTACAATAATTTTTTTTTCTTATTTAGATTCCATTCGAGTTTTGAATAAGAAACTAGATATTTTTAGTGGAATCAAATCGCCATTAAAAATTATTTCTCATGACAATGATAACGTTAGAACTGATGAAAGGCGTTCAGCAAATTAGGTATAATTGATAGCTTATAAATAATATAAAATAAGGTTTTTAATTAATAAGATGTCGTAAAAAAATAGTTGACATTAAAAATTTCATCGAATTCTCTTGTAAATGGTTAAAATTTAAAGGTTCTAAGTTTTAACTCTTTCATTAAATAATAATAGGCAACATAATATTTATTCTTTTGATTAATAGGATAATGACCAAGCAAATAATGGATCTGTGGCCAAAAAAATTTGCTTTGACAACTCTTCTGTAGAGATTATTGATGGTAACGAAGTAAATAAACACTCAGTTATTGTCCTAGTTTTTTTTTTTTTTTTTTTTTTTTTTAAATAATATTTGATCCGAACAAATTTTATCATTTCAGGAAGTTGAGATAATGAATGATGCTGAGAAAAAACTTCAGGAACCTGAGATAATCATTGATGCTGAAAAAAAAAAAAAAAGAAAACGAACCGATAGAAACTGTTGAACTTGATAATGATGGTGTTCCTGGAGCCTTATTACAAACTTTTGTGACAAAATCAGATTTAAAACAAAGTATACATAATTTTATTTTTTCATTTATGTATTACAAGTACACATCAATGTATTTATAATTTTTTAATTTAAGTTTTGTCAGAGATTTTATCAAAGCAGTCAGGATTTCAAGGTCACTCAAGTCAAGATACTGGATCACAATGTAACAATAATAAAATAAAAAAATCGAATTCTCATGACGTTGGCAATCATGATGATGAAACTGATGATCGAGTAATTAACTTAAAAATATTTGATGGAAATTTATACATATGCTGTTATACTCAATATTGTTTGTATTTTTTAGCAAGAACTTGGAACTAACGGAAGTGGAGTTTTTAGTACCTTGGAACAGTGGAATGCTGTCAAAAATAAAGCTACTTACACATCAATGGCATTAGGACTATTGGTGGCTGTATTTGATTCAAATACTTTACTCAAAAGTAATTAGAAAGGAGGTAAAAGTAAAATTAAAAGCGAAGAAAATGTTCAGTACACCGCATTGGATTCTAAAAAAATAGATGCAATTAAAGGTTTGTTGAAAAATTACTAGGGTTTATTGACTAATTATTAAATTATGAACTTACGTTAATATATATTATAATTAATATTTTCCAGAAACTGTGATGCGCAAATTTAAAAATTCCTTCGATGAAGCAAAATTTGGAACTGCAATAAACTACAAATTGGCTGGGATGAGAAGAGAAGCTCGGAAGCATAATGTAATTTAACAATCAATAATTGATTATTATGAGTAGTAAGTGAGCATTTTTGTATATCAATAGGTCTACATTTTACTTAATTTATTTTGCAGAAAAAACATGATAAAAACAAAGAAAATGATGCTTCAGGGACATCTCAATAATTTTGAACTATAATCAATGAAGCACGGCATACTTTAAGCACATTGATATTTTTTTTTTTACTTTTTATTGATAGATATTAACATTTATCCTTATTATTATAAGTTCATCTTATCTTTTTTGAATATATTACTCAACTTGAAGTTTTGAAACTGAATTAATTGCTTTATTATTGAGGTTAGTAGGTACAAAAATATCCTGATTTCAATAACCCATACTTTTACTAAAATATTTTTTGACACATAGTTTCACGTATATTAAAAATATTTTTGCGTAAATTTGTCTATGGATTCCTCCATAAATTTACAAATTTATTTTCCATTTAATTATATATATTTTTGCATATATTTTCGAATATATTTTTGCATATATTTTCGTATATATTTTTGCATGTATTTTCGTATATATTTTGGCATATATTTTTGGGCAAATTTTCATATCGTTTTCATATAATTTTTTTATATATCACATATATTTTCGTATATATTTTCATATATATTTATAAATATATTTAAAAATATATTTTCATTCGGTGTGGGGACAGTAATCAGTATATCTACATCACAAGTTTGCCATAATGGACATAAATCAATTCATTTATCTGTCAAAAGTAGTTCCATTGAATAAGTCACAAACAAAACAACTGTGGTGTGGTTTAAAATATATTGAAAACAGATTTCAACCTGTAATACAAATAATCACTACTCATCCTAAAAAGATAATACAATTAAACCTGAACGAATGGAAAAAACTGTGCTCCACAAGTGAATCATTAGCTAACTATTTTTACAAAGAAGGAGAAAACTATAATTTCTTCCGCATGTTCTGTCCAGTACAGTGTGAAGACCTACGTCTAGATTTTTCCACGTTTAAACAAGAACGGTGTATTACATTATCTCATCAAGATCCGCGTATTTTTCTACTTGGATAAAGTGCAACAAATCTTAAATCAGTTCACCAAAGTGTTAATTATTGGTTTGACCACTTTGAACAGTTACCTATCACCGAATACATTAATTCAGTCGAAGAAAATATATCAAGATATATTCTAAAAAATCTACTGCCCACCACCAGAGAAACACCAAAAACAAATACAATGTTAAAATATTTTGAAAAACATTTCCTGGAATTATTCAAATATAACGAGAGGACGCCTTCAATTCACACTAATCTTGGAGATATCGAGTTTTCATTTTTCTGGGACCTGCTAAACCACCATGAAGAATTGGTTCAAAGAATAATACACAAATTTGACAACTAGATGTCTCAACGCTACAACCTGTACTATAACTCTGACGAAGGACAAGACGTCTGCTATTAATATGGACACAATATTTTTACTATTCTTATCATTATTACTATTGTCATTATTATCTTTAGTGATATTATTATTATTACTAAGATTATTAAAATTTCTCGATGAAAATATGTGTTATTATAAGGTTGTAACCGTAGGAGAATTTGATGAATAAAAAAAAACAAAAATCATTAAAACCTAAATTAAAATAATAACTATCTAAATTATAATCTTGCTGTTTCAGCAACAAATAGTTAATCCATTGAACATGACTATCGTCGCTTACAATATTGAATTTTTCCGTATACATTCTTCGCGATTGAATCTCGCACTCAATTAAATACCATAAATTACAATCTACATATTTCTCTTGCATATCATAAAAATGATAATTTCTCACAATTTTTTTTATTTCACTGTAATGCACTTCACAGTATTAATATTTTTTATGGCAAAAATTTTTACATGGCGAGTGATAAACATATGCTTGACATGGATGTATAGGAAATACGATTTTATTATATACATATGTAATCATCGCATTCCATTTATACATACACATGAACAAAATATTAATCCACATTTTTAATCGAACTTGATTCAGTAAACAATAAGATTCTTGCTCCAACTACGTAATATACTACTACGGATACACTTTTCTAGTATAACTTCTAGCCTGTTCATATCTGAAGCGTTACATACCTCAGGCCTGTTCATCCCAGGAAAAAATGATCAGACCTGACTATGACTGTTTATGTATGATCAGGCCTGAAATTGGACCTGATCGGGCCTGTTCATGTATGATCAGGTCTGAAATTAGACCTGATCAGACCTGTTCTTGCCTGCTTATGTCTGATTTTTTTAAACTTCCCGCTAAGAAGATTGAAAATTTTCGAAAATCGGAAAGTTATTGTTTTTACCCCGAGTTACGAAAACCGAGTTTTCAACAGATATCGACGTTCTGAGGCCCTAGGAAGCTTCCCTGACTACTCCTGCGGTGGTGTCCGTACGTCTGTATGTATGTGTATGTGTGTGTGTGTGTGTGTGTGTGTGTGTGTGTGTGTGTGTGTGTGTATGATTTGTTGTGTGTGTGTGTGTGTGTGTGTGTGTGTGTGTGTGTGTGTGTGTGTGTGTGTGTGTGTGTGTGTGTGTGTGTGTGTGTGTGTGTGTGTGTGTGTGTGTGTGTGTGTGTGTGTGTGTGTGTGTGTGTGTGTGTGTGTGTGTGTGTGTGTGTGTGTGTGTGTGTGTGTGTGTGTGGATGTATGTAAACCTCTTATAACTTTTAAACGGCTTGACAGATTTGATTGCT